>CM031866.1:1617862-1659579 GCA_018697195.1 Certhia americana
GCCAAACCATGGCTCTCAGGCTGCCCAGGACACAGTGGGTAGAGACACGTTCAGTGGGAAGGGGGATCTCATCCAGACCTGCTGCCTGTTATGCATGCTCCTGTCAGTTACATCTCAAGACAACACCATGGGAACACACATCCCCAAAGCTTCTTTGTGACAGCTCTCCTACGAAGCTCCTGGGAATCTCCTGGACACAAGTTCTCCAAATGCCTGGCTATTTGTTCCTAACAACGTTGAGGGGATTCAGAGTTATCAGATAGGTATGGTCCTCAATAATAAACTTTTGTCCTGGTAGAAAACACTTTCACAGGCCAAGTATAATCTCAGTTTCCCTATTAATGAAATAGGAACAATCAATACTTGCCCAGCAATGATGCTTTGAGACATGTTCACTCACGTCTTAACACACCTAAAAGCTCTGCAGAGGCAGCCTCAAAATGCCTTCATACAGCTGCTCCACATCAGGGACACTACTTGGGAGTCAGGAATTGGCCAGTTTGGTTTGCCTCTGTGTGAGGTCACTTTTGAACTGTGGATGTGGTTTTATGAGAGTCTTTGGAGAAGATTAAACCGTTTATCTTTACATTCCTAGATGTCACTGGGCCAGGTGGTCTGGGAAACCATGCCAGCAAGCGAGCAAACACGGACTACATTTATCCTTAAATGATTTAACTGGGAAAACCAGAAGGTGCCAGTGTAATCTGGTATTTGCTTCTCTGTAAATAGAGAGAGACAAGGGCATTTGCTAGAATAGCCATTCTGCTCCCTCCAAAAAATCTGGCTTGGTCTGATTACCAGTAATTTTTAAGGCCTGATCCAATGAAAGGACTTTGGACAGAATCCTTAAAGAGCATTCACATTTTTGAAACTGTTTACTGTCCTGTAACCTTCTGCTATGCTAAGAGGATTAGAACCAAACTGGTATGTTTGGTTCTACAACATGAAGAAAGAAAGATGCTATAACTGAAAGCTTAATTCTGTCTCACAAACATGGTGACAGCAGCAAAACAGCATTTTTAAACACTGGCCTAGCAATGGTACAAATCATTAATGCAAATATTTAGCTTTGATTTTGGGAAAGAAGTCTGCAGAGTGTCAGGGAGCACTTCTCCTATAAAGAGTCACTAGGTCCTTTTGCTTTTCTTTCTGTTTCTGTGCTCCTTCTTTTTTCAGTTCTCCAAGACCTTTAATTTCTTGCAAAACTTGTGAAGCTTGCCGAAGCTGTTCTACTGCCTCATTGAGCAATGTCTCTGCCATCACTGGGGGTCCATTCCCCTCCTGGGCCTGTTCCAAACCTTCACGTAAAACCTTCTGCAGAAGCTTTTCTGCTTTTTCCCTTTCACTTGCAACTTTCTCCTCCATTTTAGCTAAGCATTGGTGGGAATCCTTTGGGAAACCTTGGCCTGGAAGTGCTCTCTGCTTACTTTTGGAATCAGAGAGCAAGTCTCCCAGAGAAGAACAGCGAAGTTTGAGACCTGAAGTGTTTTCTGTAGAATCTTTCTTCTCAATAGTTGCTTTTACACTCTCAGGGTCTGTTTCTGTAGCTAAGGAAGTCTCTGTCTCTTCTGATGAAGTTTGCTTTTCCTTCTCCACTGTGGTCCTCCCATTTCCTTCTTCTGTTTCAGCTGTTGGGGATGTGAACTCTGCTACCTCGCTGGCTGTGATCCCGTCAACTGGGGGCTTGGAGCTGCCAGACTCCTGCTCTTCCAAGCCCCCAGCTTCCAGGTCATCATGGCTGGAGTTCTCTGTGGCAAGCACTTTCTCTGGCAAAACCTTAGGAGGAACAGGAGGCTTTGAAACATCTGCAGCAGCTATCTCAGCCAGGTTGTCTTTGCCATCACCGCCTGATGATTCCAAGTTTTCTGCCTTTTTAGCTTCAATGGTTGGTTGGTCCCAAGCTACTTTCAGCTTGTCTGGCACACTCTTAGGAAGTGGAATTGGAGCTTTTGAAATAACCCTGTTGCTGACCTCAACATGATTCTCCTTGTTCTCCTCACTTGGTGGTTGGGATTCTTCCACGTTCTCCTCTGGACTTAGAGAGTCCTCTTCCTTGGCATTTACACTGTCCTTTGATGTGATGCCTTCCTTAAGCTTCTTATCTGGAGGCAGCGGAGGAGATAGAGGTTTTTTATATTCCTGGTCAGCAACATTGTTCTCTGCCTCCTGGTTTTGTTTTGTGCCAGTGGGTTTTGTAGGTGGCATAGGGGGCTTTGGAGTTTCTTTTTGAGGTGGTTCATTATCACTTTCACTGACAGTGGAATCAAATGTTGGTGGTCCATTGTCTACTATATCCAGATCTAGTCGCAGGATACCATCTGATGTACACTTGGCAGCCTGAAAAATGAGAGAAAGTTTTCAATCTAGGAAATAGGATCTATCATCGATCCTATACTTCATCCTTTAACTTCAAGTGCAAAACCCCCACAACCAGCATGGCAAGTATGGCAATGCTTCAAGCTGAGAGAGTTGGGGCTGTTCAGCCAGGAGAAGAGAAAGCTTCAGGGAGACCTTAAAGCCCCTTCCAGTGCCTAAAGGGGGCTTTCAAGAGAGCTGGAGAGGGATTTTTCATAAGGCCATGGAGTGATTGGATAAGGGGAATGGCCTTAGGATGAAAGAGGACAGGTTCTTCTGAATTAGATATTCAGAAGAAATTTTTCATTGTAAGGCTGGTTAGGCCCTGACACAAGTTACCCAGAGAGGCCGTGTACTCCCCATCCCTGGAGTGGTCAAGGCCAGGCTGGAAGGGGCTCTGAGCAACCTGGTCTAGTGAAAGGTTCTTTGCCCTCACAGATGATTTTTCAGATCCCTTCCAACCCAAAGCAGCCCTTGATACTAAGAAAAGCACAAAACTTATTTTAGTACTTCCTTTGAAAAGAACATCTTAAAGCCTGTCCCACAATAACCTAATTTCTTGGGTTTCCTGTGGGCACTAGCGTAAAGCTCTGCCTTTTTATTCTTTGTCCTGTGGTAGTGGGATCCCCCTACCCCCTTCATTTACAATGTGTCTCTCCCCAAAGGCTCACTTTTCTGCTTTGGAGCTTGTCATAAAACAAGCTGATCTTTAGATCCCTTGGCCAGGGATTGTAATCCTGTTGCCTTCTGCTTGCTTCCTCTAACCTGATGTCATCCCAGCCTGACCAGGGCCAAACCTCAGCTGGTTAAACCTCCCTCAGACCACAGGCTGTGTTCAAATCTCACTGGTAGGGAGGTTTTCCTAAAAAGGATGGACTTAGGAAAGGCATTGCAGTGTGTAAGCTCAGTGCCCCACAGGGAGAACCGTGGTGACAGTTCCTGTGTGAGGGAACCCAAAACCATACGAAGGCATAGCAGCAGCCAGGGCCAGGCTCCTGCAGTGCAGAGAGTTTACTTAAAGCCTCTCTTTGCCTTTCCAGTCCATCAGAGAGACTGAGGCAAGCTGCATCCTGGCAGCTTGGCTCTGACCCATCCTCACCTAGCCTGCTTTTAACACTGAAAATCCATATTCATGCCATTTCTTTCATGAATCTGCAGCCAGCAGCCATGATACACATCTTTCAGCAGGCTCTATCCCCTCGTTCTTTCTGCTAAATTTGTAAGCCAGGTTCCCTTGATTTTGGCTGAGGGTGAGAAGTCTTACAGGTATTAACCTCAGAGGTATCTCGTGAAAACAGTGATCTGAGCAGGGAAGAGGCATGTTTTTAGTGCCTAGGGAAGGGTTCTCCACCTCACTGAACCCGTATTAGGCAACAGAATCCACAGTTCATTGTTGCTGTGACTTTTGTCATGTTTTCTTCTGCGGTTTTCTGGAGGATGTGAATCAATGATTCACTCTCATGCATTTCTCTGAGAGAGACACTCTCCCTCCATTTCTATGCAAAGTAAAAAGGCTCATTTTCTGCACAAGGGTCATCTGAGTGTTATGCAGGCACATAAGTCAGAGCATTGAAAGTCTGAAGTAAGAAGGTTTGATTTAAAAACCTTCATTGCTGACGATTAATGCTCTGCTAAAATATCAATCTGTCTGTAGAAATTTTTTCATAAATCACAGGAATCAAACATTAGTAAGAACCTCTCCCCTGGAAATTAAATGCAGGTTTGTGTTTTTTTCTTTCTTTTTTTTTTTTTTTTAAATGACAGACCCAGAAAATCAGTTAAATGTAGACTGGTTAGTCTATAAAACTGCCTGGGAGAATAATGTATTCCATTTCAGACCTAGGGAAGGGCTTGTAAGCTTGAAAGCTCATCGGCTTTCTCCAGTTAGCTTAATAAAAATACAGCTTCTCCCCATGGACCATGCAGTTCTTCTGCCTTTTCACCACTGTGGCTTCAAAATTATCACATCTTTGAATATAGATATAGGAGCATTGGTCTTCTGATGAAAATGAAACTCTAATGGCTCTGACCAGATGGTGAAGCAGCTTCTGAGTTACAAAAAGCTAAATATATGGTAACATGCTGCAGGAGATGGAGATCTGTGGGAACCTGGAGCTTCATTAGAGAGGTGCTGGCACAGTCTTTCCTGCAGGAAGTTGTTTCCCTTGTCAGCTTTCTCTGGGCTGTCCATACCTGGGGTTTCCCCTGGGGTGTGCTAGCTGAGTGGAAGGAGCAGCTCTCGGGTGATGCCAGCTGGTGGCATGGCTCACTCCAACAGGGTGCACTTACCTCCTTTAGGTGACTTCTCGTGGGTGGCCGACGTCCGTGGGACACCTTGACCCTGTCCCGAGTCACATGGTCCAAGGAAAGGCTCTCATCTACTTTCACCTTTAACAGGGGAAGAAAAGGAAACAAAAAAAGGAAGAAGGTCATTAATTTTTCAAGATATGTCTATAAAGTTGTCACTGTCACACATGAAATGTTGAAGCATTTGGAGAAATATTTCACCACTAGTCTTCATCTCAGAGCTCAGTTACAGCCTGCCTGCAAAGCCCTGCACGTATGTGATGGATATTAAAGGTCTCAGAGGTTTGCAATGGCTAAACTTCTCTCCACCTAAGAGGCAGGGAAAAAAGGACACAAGGAGCTTTGTCCTCACTGCACCCTGTGCTTGAACCAGCTCCTGCATGTGGCAGAACACAGCACCAAAACTGCTGTTTCCATCTTAGAGGTGAAAGCTCATTAATAACTGTGACCTGACTGTGAACTGGATCAGCAGCACTTTGTTACAGCCCTTCCTTTCCACAGCTCTAATGACTGCAAGATGCTGCAGAGAAGGTGTGAGCAGTCACCTGGATTAATTGCAGCTTCAGCTGAATTAACAGATTTATTTCCTGGAATCAGATGAGAAATCCACTGCCTAACACTCCTAAGGAGGGAGGTCCCAGTGCCCTGACAGGCATTTGTGCTGGATCTACGACCATCCACCCACACTGTGACAGCCAAGGGCTGGAGTCTGCTGCACATGGAGGGACAGCACCAGTGACCAGGGACACTGAAACATCTGTGTGTCCTTGGTACCACAAGTTTGTACAAAAGAAGAGCTGGTGAGGGTGAAATAGGGATTTAAAGAGAAAAGTGGCTGGTATAGCAGAGTGGTTTTCACAGTTCCTTCAGGGGAGAACAGATAATCCAAGCCAGCTGAGGGCTTGACCCATTAGCCTGTGCCTGGCCTGTGTGGAAACACTTTAAATCTGAGGTTTGATCCTTACTGGAATGAATGAGAATTAGAGGCTGGCTCCCTCTGTAAGGAGGATAACCCCACATCACAGGGCAGGGAGGTGAGTGGAGATCCCACCTTGTTGTGCTGCTGAAGGGTGTGCAGAGTTCGCTGCCCACTGTACTCAGAGGGCTTTTGCCCTCTGCTGAATAAAATCAAAGCCTCTCAAGAGTTTACACCTCTAGCACTGCATCTACACCAGTTAGCCCTTTTCTCAAAACTTTTACTCATTCCTTTGGTTTCCTTTGCTAAACAGAACTTCCTGATTGCTTTGTCTCTCTTTACCCTGCTCGTTTTTCTTGTGTCATTCCCCTGGTGGTGACTTTTTAAATTTCCTTTCAGTTACTGAAAGAACTGCAGAAGAGATGCTGCTCCTTTGCTTTAGCTCAGGGCTGATTTACAAACTAAGAGGGAGCAGGGCAAGGTTAAACAGGCTCTAGGTTGTGCAATTTTCATCCTTCACTCTGTGCAGCAGGATGGGAGGAGAATTTGTAAGTGCAGGTGTGCTGGGGCCAGCTGAGAGGCAGGCAGGTTTGGCCAGGGCCATGGAGTAACTTTCCACCAGACTTCTCTCCAGACTGCAGCCGGAATAGCTGGTGAAATGAGTCACTTCAGACTTTTCCAGTCCTGAAGACTGGGCTATATCCTAACCAAGTTCCTCCATTTCCAGGTTGCTTGGTGCTGAGGACCATGGCAATGTGGGGTAGACGAGTCCCTCCAGGCTGCATCCCAGCTCTACACAGCTCAGCATCGCAGCTGCTTCTCTACACCAGCCACTTCCATTGGGAGAGGGGGACTCCCAGAAATCCTCTGATCCCAAGCTCTAAAGGGAAGGAACCTGCCCCACCTTGCACCCCATCTTTTTCTTTCCTTGGAGCATGGCTGGCATGCAGGAAGGATGGGGAGAACAAGGGTTCAGGCAAGTTCTGCTTTTAGCTTAACGAGCAATGGATGAGAACAGACACAGAGGAGTTTCAAAACTATTTCTCTTACCTCATCAAATACTTTGTTTTTACCTCTATTGATCCCTTCATTAAGAGCTTTTATCCATGATTCCTTTTCTTCCGAAGTTGGAGCTTGAAATTTGATATCATGAACCTGCAAGAGCAGAGAGAGAATTTTTGCTGGAGCATTCCTTGTCAGGACCACAGGTACCTCTGAATCACTTCAGTTTCTGTATAACATCCAGTTCTAGCCCGTGTTTAAACTACAGATTCCTTTGTGCTTTGGCATAGCTCCCATGAACAGGATTTTGTTATGCTGGACAGCTTTTTGTTGTAGTCTTATTTTGGTAACTACTAAAGTAGTAAAAAAGTAAGTTTCTTCCTTCTGCAAAACACTTGGAATAGCTCTTGGAACATCAGTGAGTTGTACAGCAAATAGTCACACTGCATAGAGTCAGACTGAAAGTCCAAGTCATACTGGCTGGTTCAGATGGAGTAAAATACTTTATCTCCCACTTCCCTCAGAATACAAGGAACGGGAAGGCTGCATGCAGTAGGCACTGCCTGCTTCCCTGTTCCTGTGGCTCTGCAGAACAGAACTGATACAGGAATGTGGGGCACTAACATTGGCTGCTCTAACCCTGACCCAGCTGGGCACAGACATGATGAGGCATAAGAGCAATACAAGTGCAGAAATTCACCATATATTTTTCTGTTTGCAGATGAAATCCAGCAGTGAACACTGCAGACAGGCACTCTCTGGGGTCTGAAGAGCTGCCCCAAGAAGAAGAGGAGAGCTGGCCACATAAGAGGGAACTGGCAAGAAGGATGGGTCACAAATAAGGAAGGAGGATGGGTGATTCTGTGCCTGTCCTCCAGCCAGCCAGCTCTTCCCTTCCTCCAGGACAGCCCCATGGCTTTGCCCAGTGTTCCAAATCTCTTCCTGCCCTCAGCAGTGACAATAGGCAGGGTGTTAATTTCTTTACTGCTGTTTTTTTTCTGAGCACCTCACCAGTATTAGGTTGCTTTACCCCAGAGTACACTTCAGGTGAGAGATACATCATCTTCACTTCACAGTTTTGGGATCCAAACAGCTCCATGTGTTGCCCTAATCCACACGGCACAGGCACACAGGAATACTTCTGTGCTAAAGGACATCAGCAACATTGCAAAATGAAGCACTTAAAAGTTAGACACTCCCAGTGTTTCTGGGCTGTAGGGATGTCAGCCTGCTGTGTGTGTTCTACCTAGCACCATCCCTAACAACAGGGTGGCACTTCTTACTCAGTTATTCCATCATTTTATCCTCCTGGGTCAATATGTCTTATTGATTTCACTCTGCTTCAGCCCTGTCCTGAAAACAGAATTACTGATTCCCCTGACAGTCTTTTTTCTTTCCTGCTTATCACTACAATATCAAATTCCTTTTCAGAGCAACTGAAATTATCCACCTCTTACAGGTGGAGAAGTGAGCTACAGAGAGGTTTGTTCAAAACACAGCCTCTTGGAGGTTTTGCCTGGAACAGTTTTTTGGGGGTATTTAATGTCCTATAGGTACTCTGCATTTCCCCATTGCCTTCAAGAGTGGTTGTAGCCTCAGCCTTTTTGTAAATGAGGCCCCACATTCCAAAATCACAGCAGTGTCTACATAAAACAGGGACTATATTAAATGAGGGGGACAAAGCTAATGGTGACTGACAGTCGAGTGCTCTTAGCAGCTCCCTGTTCATGGCACAACAAAGCAGCAACTGTTCTGTGTCTCAGCAACTTCTGAAGGGACCATCAGAAATTCTGCAGAACTAAAGCCTGATCTCCTTACACCCACTCTTGCTGTTAGAAACCAAATGTTCTTTTTTTCTGTATTTACTTCCTGTGTCAATGCCATGGATTTACATCACAGCTTCCAAGTGCCAGATACTCTCAACCAGCATGGCAAGCAGGGAGTTAAGGAGTAATTTGGGGAAAGTTTCTTTATTTGATCAGTTTGCACGTAAGGTGACGGGGACCACATGCCTTCCTGGGAGCTCAGAGGGGAGGTTAGGGCCTGACCCATAGCCATCTGGAAAAAGAGCCCTTTGTCTGGGATGCAGAAGGGCCAGTCTAACCAGGGAATGTAAGGAAAGGCAAGGCTCCAAAACAGAGCAACAGCCAGATTTTGTTTTAGTCCGAGCTGGCCTGGTTTTGTGTGTGCTTAAAAACTTTTTTTGTTTGGAAACGATTTTGCCCCAAAGCTTTGTGATTATAAAAGCTTATGAGAAAGCTCTACTTGTGAGCAGCTGAGCTGCTGCACTGCCTGGCAAAGACCTGGCAGCCTGCACTAGGGTTTAGAAATCTCCGTACATGTTGTTCAGAGGAAGGACTCCTGCCTCGCTTCAAGCTTCCTCTTTCAGGGCCGCTCTCTGCGCCTCATTCCAAATAATACCTCACAGACTGTGACTAAGCACTGGTGTCAGCAACTCTGTGGCAGAGCAGAGCGAACCTCGGGGGCGTGGTTCCTCGTTAATGAGAAGCTGAGATGTCCCTCTGGCATGCAACCCTTTGCCATCAAATGCAGATCCAGTGGATAGTGAGAGAAAGGGACTCATGGTGGCAGCAGAAGGGAGCTGGATGAGGGAGGACGAGCAGCACAGTGGGACCCACAGAGCAGTGTGGGCAGTGCCAGCCTCATCTTGCTGCAGCCCTGCTCCCTGCTTGCACAGCTCCCTGGGGAAAGGAGGAACTGAGGTTCCTCCCAGAGCCAAGGTATCTTAAGAAACTTTTTCTTTGCTTTTTATAACACTCCCACAGACACCAAGGCAGAGTCAGGCTGCTGGGGCTCCAAGGCTTGTGCTCAGGCTGCTGCCAGCCACAGCCTCTTTGCTGCCTTGCAATCCCTGGTCCACCTGCATGCATCTGCGGTCCTATCCTCAGACAAGGCACTGGGGAAAGGAAGCTCTCCCTAAAGAAGGAAGCTGCGGAGGAGAAGCAGGAAGAAGCTGGTCTCAGCCACTAGTTCCTGACACTGACACTCTGCATAGTAGTCTGAGACTCCCCAGCTCCCAACAAACAAGGAACAAATGAATTTCTCTTGTCTATATCTTTACCCATTTGAATATTTACTGATACCAGCAGATGCATCTGAAGATGGGTATTTCCTACAAAACATTAAGCAGGGTCTGCTCTCCAGCAGGAATTTAAGGCAGTCAGTGACACCAATATGAGAGGGCAGCGGGCAGAGTAACACATTTGCACTTCTTCTTGCTAAGCCAGCTGAGACTGAGTCATGCCATAAACAACAGGCTGGTGTGCCAGGAAAAGCTGTCATGGCCAAACCTAGTGACCATTGTAAGCCATGAATGCAGGCTACACAATTTACTGACAGTTACTCAGAGCACAGCACAGCCCGTCGGCTCCTGCTGAATCACTGCTGAGATGTCAGGCAACAAGAGCTCCCACAGGGATCACTGTCCGTGACAGCAGCAGCACTGGCTCCCTCATTGCTCCACGTCCTCCCTGAGACATCAGTCTTCTCCAGCACTGACAGTCTGATGGCAATGCTGAGCTTTCCAGGAAAGAGAAGTGTTCCTGGGGTCAGTCTGTTGTACCTGTGTAAAGTGATTTAACAGACAAGCTCTGGAGAGCTGCAGTTTAAGACTGTTACCAACACTTCTTTGCTGAGCAATTCTGCAGATCTCCTGCAGAGGTAGGTGACACAAACCTGTGCTTAGTCCTTACCTGTTTCAGTACAAAGCCTAGTGGGGCTGGGCTAAACTGGACTGTGAGTTGCCTGTGAACTGCTGTGAGGGATGTGTTCCCTTCTACTGACTTTTGGTACAGGGTGGTCACCTCCAGCAGAAGCTGGAGCAGAGCTGGGTCAGTAACATCTCAGACCACCATGAATGCAGCAGAGTCTATCTGCCAGATGGGAGGTCATTTCTTGCCTTCTTCTACATGACTTTGTCAGGTTATATCGTAAATGGGAAAGGAGAAGACAAGGGACTCCCTGCCTATGACAGGGAGGTTGGATGGAGGCTGGTAGGTGATCTTCAAGGTCCCTTTCAACCCAAACCATTCCATGTTTCTATGAGATGATTGTCAGAGGATTCTGGTAGTTTTCTGTAGCTGAACCAAGAGCTAAATCATCGCTGGGAATAATGCAGCATCTCTGCCAGACTGGCAGACCCCAGGAGCAGACTCCCCCAAGCCTCACTGCATTCTACTGCAGCTGCCAGGCTGGGCCCCTGAGGAAGGCAGTTCCAGGTACCTCAAAAATTCATGGAGAGAAAAATAAGCAATGGAAGTTTCCATCCCTGACCACAGGTGCGAGGATGTGTGGGGAGCTGCAGGACTTCTCGGTGGACTCTTTCCTTACTACCACCCTCTTCCCAATATTAATACTTCCCTGCAGCTGAAGCTTTTCAGATCCACTGAACGCCAGACTTGTGCCAATCTCGGTAATTTTCAGTTTACACCAAGCATCATTTACAGTGCTTTTTTGCATTGTAGTACATTTTAAAGTCTCCGGGCCAAGGCTTCTGCCTTTTCTTAGAATCCAAGCTCTCTGCATCCAAAAGTTTTCATTTAATTGCTGTGGATGGAATGAAGTATTTGAGATTTCTAAGCAGAACGGGGCTTTTGCACGCTGCCAGCTTCTTTCACTGAAGAATTGAAGCTCAGGGGGCAGTGCTTTCTTTCAGTTCCATACCAGTGCAGGCGTGTGACATACTCATATTGTCACAGTTTAACAAAAATGTCATCCTTGTGAACAAGCCAAGCAGAATCTGGTACATTCATCAACAACCAGTGTTTAGCAGGACAATTTATTTATTCAGGTGCAACTTCAGCTGCAGCGTAGTTTTAACTGACTGATTCATCTCTGCTCAAAAATATCCCATCCAAGGTTTAAACTGGGATTCCCCTACAACTAAACTGGGCTCCCTGTATTCAAGATTTGTGCACTGAAACAGAAATGGTCTTTCCTAGCTTGTTCCTAAGACCCTCAAACTCATTCCTCAGCATTATGCTCAGGAGAGAGGGTGAAAAAAACCACCAAACCCTAGCAAGATGTGGCAGAGCTTGGCAAGCTGGCTCACAGATGATTTTAAGCTGTGGATGGCAGCAAGCCTCCCAAATGGAGAATGTTTAACTGATATATATCACCACAGCTGCGGTTTCAAAACAGAAGAAGGACAGTTGTGTACGTTGGCCTCCTAATTGAAGCCTGTGCTAACATCTGCCAAAGTATGTTGTGTGTCAACACCCTCACCAGATTCCCAGCCAAACGAAGGGTGGGAGGGGAGCCACAAACAGGGAACTTTTCATTTATAAAAGCCCTTCCTTTCACCAAAAGAGCCTCATAAAAAGTAGCCTCTATCTAGGTCTCCATTGAATCAGTGGCATGAAAAACAGGGTAGCTGTAAACTTGCCAGCATGCCAAAAGGATGAAGTTACCCTTTTGGGCACAGTTTGGGCATATTTTTCTCATAGTAAGAAATGAAAGGTTTAGGAACAGGTCTCACACCCTGTATTGATCCATGGAGCAGTGCATAGACATATGTAGCTACACAATTCTCTCTCAGTAACATACTTGCTGATAATACCTGTTCCTACTGTGCTGCCCATCTCTGAGCACACTGGCTATTATTGGCCTCCCTGGGAATACGTGTACACTTAGAATCACAGAATCCTAGAATCATTTGGGTTGGAAGAGACCTCAAAAAACATCTAGTTCCAGCCCTCCTGCCATGGGCAGGGACACCTTCTACTATCCCAGGCTGTTCCAAGCCCCTTCTAACCTGGCCTTGGTCACTTCCAGGGATGGGGTAGCCACAGATTCTCTGGGGACCCTGTGCCAGGGCCTCATCATCCGTGAAGGGAAGAATTCCTTCCTAATATGTTCTGGACTCTAGCACTCTGCTGGAGCTCACTAGCCCAGGGTTTTGGGGTAGGAAAGTCCTTGTTTTGTTGTTTTGAATGAAGTTTAGCACAATGGTGCTCTGAACTCAGTTGGAGTCTTATTATATGAATAAACAGTAAGTGACTGGAGTGAAAGAATAAGCAACAGTGACAACAAGGACTAAACAATCTCCATTTATTTAAACAAAATGGAGATGGGAGAATTCAGCAAGTTGGTATTTTTGCCTGTTCATGTTCTTATGGAAATGAATGTGTTTTGTCCCTCACAACTTCTCAGATTTGCATGGGGAAATTCAGTAAGAACTCTGAGGCCAAAATAATCATATTGAATTTAGAAGGCAAAGTGTGATACCCCAAAGCAACAATGAAGAATTCTAGCCCATAAAGATGCTGAAATGGATAGCATGCAAGTAAGAGCTAAGGAGAACATCCAAAAATGTGCAGTGATGATGAATATAGATAGGAAGTAAAGCAGGAAGTCCTTGCATACACCCAGTGCTCAGATGGATGTACAGTCTCTTTGCAATGCCAGCCTGGTTTTCAGCTTCTGAATCTAACCAGATGCTGTGCAGGAAGCTACAGATGTAGGGTTTCATGAATTCTGCAAAATAAATGTTTTCTCCTAGGAACTGGCTGAAAGTAACTTTGCATTGGAGTTTCTCAGATCAGTGGTTCTAACTCCAGGAACTGTCTCAGTACATGGATTGGAATTATTGATCACTGGAACTCGGGCAAAGCTGCAGCATCTACAGGTGCTCAGAGGACATGGAAGAACCATAGGGAATGATCGTTCTCCACTTCATAGGGAGTTCTGGAAGAACGAAAATGCTAAGGCAGGAAAAAAAATCAAGGTGAAAAAGTTGAGCCACAGGATAACCCTTTTCTCATGACAAGAAAGAAATCTTCATGACAGTGGCTTTCCTTCTTACACTGTAGACCCTTCACAGCTACAGATCATTCCTCCCAGCTGCCAAGGAGCTCAGTCTCAGAGCTTTTCATCTGCTCTGGGCACAGCTGGCTGGAACTCACTTTTAAGTTAGCAGACTTGAGGCTGATGAGAAAGGCAATCCTACCTTCTTACCCGGGGAGCGGATTAAAATGAAACGATTTTTCCTTTTTAGTAGTGCACGCAGCTCCTGGCACTTGTCATAACTCTCCAGTTCCACCGTTTCTAAGCACTTCTGTTCATCCTGCAAAGAGGGAATGAAACATTATTATGAATACGAGACACCAAAATCAATCATAGACTATCAAATTCTGCATTTCTTCCCTTGCAACTGTCTTAAAGCTCTTCTACCTTAAAAATAACCTGCATGCAGCCAGAAAGCCCCATAAATCAGGCTGGCATCTCATTAAGAAAACACCCTGGTCTTTAGGCTACAGGCCTAGTGGTCCACAGTGGCTGAGCAAATAACAGGTTGGGGACAGTAACACCAGCTTCTGCCATTGCTGTTGGCCTCATCCAGGGATCTGCAGCCAGAAGCGGCACTACCTCTGTTCCACATTGAAAGGAGATGTGATTCTGCTTTTTCATAGGGAAGATGACACAAGCATCATGATGGTCCAAGCAGCCCCCTCAGGAAGCCTGAGCCAGAGCAGGGATAAGACGAGAGCCCTGCTGCCACACTGAGCTGGGGCAGACTGCTCCTCACATCACAAAGGTCAGCAGAAGCCACGTGTGATGGACACAGTCCTCTTGCAGCCACGCTCTGAGCTGTCAAAACGCTTAGGATTGGAAATACAGCACTATATAGCCAGCAAAACTGTCTGGGCCAGCATCTCAGTGGGGAATATTTATCTCTGGAGTATCTCCACTGATGACTGCAGGCCACGATCTTGGCTCATTTCTCCCAGTAACATAACTAAAATTCCACACGTGGTGCGTGGCTCAGTTCAGCTGCAGAGCACCATCCCTAATAGGAATCGCAGCGTAACACTGGGCAGATAATATTCTTCATGTCTCAGTAGCCCAGCAGAGACCAAAGCTCCCTTTTGCTAAGCACAAACGACCAGTGGGAACCTCAGAGCAGTTCTTGCCAGTGAAGTGCTACAGTCAGCATGGCTCGTGAATGTCTCCAGTACCATCCTGAATTAAAATTGCTGGCCATAACCACCCCCAGCTCAGGCTCTGCTCCCGAAGCAGCTCCTTGTTGCCTGTATGAGTTTGTATTTAGCAATTCCTCTAGCGGAGACAGGGGTGTGGGATGAGGAAACATGTCGTAGCCAGGAAGCTGCTGCGTGGCTGGAGGCAGGGAATGGAGAGTTCAGAGGGAAGTGGGCTGCGGGGAATTTCCTCCCTTTACCACTTGACATTTAAGTCACTGTGCAGAACTCAGCCTGTGTTTCAGTTTTTTCAACCCTCCTATCTGGGGATGGGGGCGCGGCAGAGCTGATGCCAGTACACAGAGCAAGTCCTGAGCCACCGAGGGACGTCTGGATCTAATTTAGGTTTATTATTTTAATGACATTACTGTTTATTTCATTTAACACTGAGTAGGTGAATGTGAACTGGGAAAACGCATATGAGGAGGAGGAGATTAATCCTGCCCAAACCTAAAACCCAGCCGATAAAATCCTGCTGACGCTACTGGGCCCTTTGAAGGCTCCTGCTGCAATCCTGGTATCGCAATGTCACTGCAAAAGGACAGGGATGGAAATAATAACCCCGCCGCGGCCAACAAATGACAGAGAAGGGTGAGGTCAGGAATACATGCCTCGGGGATGGGTGATCTCATCCTGGCCTTCGGAGGATGACCGCCCACGTTACAGCCCTGCCGCACGGCCGGTGCAGCTCCCAGCTCCTTCCCCGGGCTCAGGATGCAGAGAGCTCGGCAGCGCTCTGAGCAGAGACCAGCCCCAAGCCTCCTGCCCACCCTCCCTGCTCTCAAGGCCAGCTCTGTCCCCAGCAAAGCCCCTGTCACCCTCCTTGTCCATGCCATCCGTCCTGCCTCTTGAACAGGAACTCTTCCTCTGATCCCGTGCAAGCCGTGCTCTACTTCCCTAAGGGCTGTGGAACACCAAGCTGGGAAACAAGGGGACTTGGCAAGGTGGAGAGATGTGGATTTGCTGTGAGATTGCCTCTTGCTTTCCAGCTGCCTCTCTTCTCCCTGAGGAGGCTTTGGGGATTGTGACCTGGCCAGAGAACAAGGGCAGAGGGGATGGGGACATGCAGGACACTGCCTCCCAGAGACACCCTGACTGTTCAGGCTATGGCTCCTTCATCTCAGGGACCTGAACTTCTCAAGTGAGTTATCCTCTTCAGGGAAAGCAGGGAAGAAAGCAGCCAGAGAAATATAAAAACTCCATGTATGAGGCAAAGGAAAAGCATCTGAGTTCAGGGAGCACCAGAATGGGGCTTTTGTCTATGTTTTACCCTTGGCAAGCAGCCATCCCCTCTCTGTGAGCCTACCTGGGTCACAAAGAGATCCTTTATGTCTGTCCTGCACCACTAAGATAAAGAACTAAAGACCCGACCCTGACGCAGGTCCCCAGGTCCCTTCAGCCTCCTGGGACTGGAGGACACTCAGCACCATGCAGAGACAAGGTCACTTCCAGAGTCCTGCCCTGACATATGTTCTGGGCAAGCTCACTCCTGGTACAGAACCCTTACATTCATTATTTAATGCAGAAAAACTATTCCATTAACTCTTCATGGAGCAGATCCTGTGACAAACATATCTGTGTCTGTTGGCTTGGCCCTTAAGAAGAAAGTTACTGAACACTTGGACATATTAATGCATGTGCTTAACCAAAGAATCACACTTGACAAACAATTTCCTTAATGAAAAAGTTTATAAAAAGGTGGGGAGAAAAGACTCCCTGAAGTTTTTATTTATATGAAGGTGGAATTCCCAGCAAAATCCTTCTAACTGACACACTCTCAGGGACTGAGACCCTCCATTCAGTGTAAAATGTCTACACATGAAATAATAATTTATTTCTATTTGAGGCTCTCAAAGTATTTTAACAAATCAGTTTTGGGAATACTTGCTATCACTTTACCAGGGCCAAAATGCAGATGTTAAGTGTCCAGCTGTTGAACACCAAGTGGATCCTCTGGTCTCTAGAATCTAGTAGGATTTTTCCCTATCAAATAATACACTTACAAAGAAACCCTAAAATAACAAGAAAACAGTTCTAAGCACTAGCTGCACTGTTTAGGGAGTAAAAAAATCCAAACTCAAGACTGATGCTTTCTGATCCATGAAGTGATGATATTTATCTGTCCAGTCACCCTACATAGGATTGCCTGGTCTTCAGACACTCTCTGTAGGTTTTTTTATCCTTACAAGAATATGCAGAGACAAGAAGACAAGAAACCCCACTAGAAAACAACCTGCTTGGTTCTGTGCAGATCTGCACAGCAGTTTCTTGGGATTCTAGCACCCTGTATTTGCATCAGTGCCTCCTTTCCTGACATTTGGATATGCAATATACAAACATCTTGCTTAATTGCATCTTCATTTAGGTGAGAGTACAGATGCTGGGTGCTGTAGATGAAGGCACAGCAGAGGACAAGAAATCCATCCTCCTTCATCCCCATCCGCTGAAAGAAACCTGAAGCCGTGTGGGATGAGTTTCACCCCATCTGCTCCAGGTAACACAATAGGCATTTGCCATTTGCCTTCAGGAGGTGGCTCTGCTTTAAACCAAACCCAAAGCCTGACTAGCAGATGCAACTTGGGGAACACGTTCCCAGGGCAGGTCAGGAGCACATTCCTGGAGATTGCTACTGATGATGATATACAGTACTTGTGTGCTGCTCAGACTGTACTTTCCAGTAACACTGTACAATGTTCTCATCTGTATCTTGTGTTGGCTGTCCCCTCTGCTCTTGTTTTGCACCTAAACCTCAGCTCATGCAACTGCATCAACAAGGTGGCCTGCAGAGGAAACAACTGCAAAAGGCAACATTAGCACCTCTTTGTGAAGGGCTGGACATGGTGGGGGGGGGGGACTGAGAAAAGCACACAAAGTCCAAAGCAGTACTCAGTTCCTGGAAATCTGATGGGCTCAGACCAGCTGAAATGCTCAGCCTCCAAACCTGCCTGCCCACATGGAAGCTGACACCCGTTTAACCCATCTAAGTCTAATTTAGGATACATATGGGAGAGATGCCTTTTATTCCTGTTGCCTGAGGTTTTATCTCCTTTTTTTTTTCAGCAGGCACTGAACAATCCCATTTGTAAATATTTCGGCCTGGATGGTCTGGAATAGGAGCAACCCTGGAAGGCTGTGTCCTTCTCCAGGGTCACACAGAGCAGATATGTGGAGAAGGTCCAGTGGGAAAAATGGCACCTTGAACTCCAGAAATGCAAACCATTATAGTACACTGCACCACAGACTCTACTTAGACATCAACCGTTCCCATCTCAAAAATTTAGTTCCCCATTTGTAAGATAGAGACAGCCACACTGCCCCGACTCACATTAAAGGAAGATAAATACAGTAATAAACATGAACTGCCTCAATTCTGTTGCAACAAGACCCCTCCTGAGTGCAGAAAATTGCCATTTCCTTTGGTTTCCCTGTAGTAAGTCTGCACAATCACATACTATCCTATTGTGCTACCAGATAATTTTGCAGCAATTTCCTCTCCTAAGACATTTGACTTCACTGTAAGCCAGTTTAATAGCCTATAGATATTAACATGATCCCTTATTTACAATAATGGGACCTTGCAGCTACTGTAGCTTACAGATGCAATTTATTACAGGATGTTACCACAATCCGCAGGCTACCAGAAAACATTATGCCTGGTTGTTACAAATGCCATTTTCCTTGTTGAGATAATAAAATAACCCTTTAAATGATTGGGATTTTTCCTTCTTCTGAATGTCTCTGAAAATTAATCTTACTTTAAAAGCCTCCTTTTCCCTTGTGGTAATGAGAGCCTCCATGTATCTTGTTTTTAAAGGCATGCCCTTTAAAAAAAAAAAACTACGTCATGTTTATAGATTTTGAATCTTCGAGTTCCTGAAGCTTCAGCTGGAGTCAACAGGTGTCCAGGGCACTGGGAAATGATCTACAGAGAGTCAACAGTTTGCAGGACTATGCTGCATCCCTCTGGGTAAGAGAACCCCTCCCTTGCTTTTCCTGAATTCTGAACTGCTCATCACCTGACACTGACTTCTCCTGTCATTATTCTTGCACTCTTGATGACATTTCACAGCTAAGAACAATGACACCAAAAAGCTTTGGGATTTGGGACGAGCAGGAGTGTTCAGCATAAGAGGCAGTACCCTTTAACCTAAATTGTTTATAACAAATCTTCTTTTTTAGGCAAGAGTATGTTTTTAAAAAAGAGAACTGAACTCACTGTCAGTCCTGTTGTTCCTGAAACCAACGCAGCAATGCAGCTGCTGAAACATTTCCCCATTCTTCTTCCCTTGACACACTGCACATGAAGCTTTACATGATTTTGCTTTTATGTCATCCTGATGCCCACATATGACCCAGATCCTCTTGGGCCAGACACCTCACAGGCACGTGGAGACCACAGTCCCCCACCCTGCTGCATACACAAGCCACCACAGGGGTCAGACCTATCCAAACCTCTCTTGGTTGTAGCTTGTGCTCTGCACTGTAATTTCTAACTTTGGGAGAAAACTCTGCTCTTGCAGAAGCTGCTTCCAGCCCAGGAATGAGGGCTTGACTCAGGAGAAAGCCACCTTTGCATCCTAGCAGGACCAGCCCTGCACTTTCCATTCTTCTTGCCTGAAAATGCAGGACAGATTTGGCTTGGCTCTTATTCCTCATTTGTTTGGAAACAGCTCTAAGTGCGGCCATGAACTTAAGGCATGCAGTTTATCTAGGGAAGTCCAGGACAAGGCTCCCAGGGGTCCTTTGCTCAGAACTGGCTCAAGCAAAGGGAAAACATGAGCCAAATCCAGACTGTCCGTGCTTAAGGAGGACAGCAAGCACTCATAATCTCACTCTGCATCCTTCAGTGGCTAAAAGAAACCCTGAAGAGTCTGGCTGGCAACAATATGAGCGGCTTGAGGGGTGCCAAACAGCTGCAGAGTTGCCTGCCATCCCCTCAAGTGGCAGGTGGGAAGTTAGCCTGCTACAATCACTTTTATTCTTCAAAAGCCAAAACCTCATTGCACATATCCTGCTTCCACCCAAAGTTTTACTCACCTCCTCACAGGATGTCCTGCCCCCCATTTTTTTATTTTGGCAACGGCTCTGTCAAAATATTCAGTGGCTAAAATATTTATAATATATAATATATTTAAAACGCAGCTGCTGTCTCTTTTACAGAGTTTACCCTTCCTGGAGATATCTGGAGAAGCCTTTTCTAAAGGAATGGGCTGGAGGGACAAGTAAAAAACACAGGGATACACATGTGTCCCCAGGGGCTTGCTCCTGCCCCTCATTCAAGGCTATTAGCTGTGACCATACCTCATCCTCGTAGACCACGAGCTGTGTTCTCCGTAGCTGGATGTAGCGATCCTTCCACAGTCCCAGGAGCCCCCCGCTGCTTTTTTTAATCCAGCCATATTTCTCTGCAGTTGGAGCACACTTTGGTTTCTCTGAAACCTCCTCCTTTGTATCCTGCAAGGACAGAAGGCATAAGGAGTTTCCATCATCTGAAAGCCAGCCCAGAGAAGATTTTGGCACCCACCAAACATGGCCCCTCCCCACAACATCACAGCAGGAGACTGGCACCTTCCAGGAAAATTCAACCAGCAACAGGACTGAGAAGTGGGCACAGACCCCAGCCATCCCTGGAGACACTGTTGGGATGGCAACAAGTCCACCTTGCTCCTCTGCTCCCCCAGGAGCTCTGCTTCCCTCTCTGGGGAGGTACTCCTTGCTCACTCATGCACCAAGAGCAGAGGAGTACCTTGTAAAGGAGCAGCCTCCTCTCCTCTTTGCTCCTCCAGCTTTCTGATGAATCCCAGCACGATGGATTCTGCTGGCATCAGCAGCAACACTCATACTTTAGTCCAAGGCCACTTCTGCAAGCTTCTCCTCTAGGCATCTATGCTTGGACCATCCCCAAACTAACTCCTGTGGGCAAATCCACAGCATGAGGGACAGGACTTCATCACATCCACACTAAAATGTTCCCAGCAGGTTAAAGATGCAAGCTTTCCTCCTCTCCAGTGCACCGGAAGAGCCTTTGTAAAGGCAGGATTCCTGTACCCCTCTCTTGGAACACCCTGCTGCTCCCTACACTCCATGGACCCCTCAATAAGCCTCTTTTCCTGGAGCAAGGCAAGGGGAATCCCTTGCTGAGCCAAATCCCCTTACACAATCACCTCACCAACCTTGTGATTTGTCAGGAGAGGCCAAGCCCAAATCCTCCAACCTCCTCCCACTGTCCCCCAGACTCAGTTTTCTCCATGTCCCCACATGTAATAGCAGCAATCCTGCTGCAGAGAGCTGGCACATAAAAAGAGGATGTGTGAGAAGAGAGCCCCAAACATCCTAAAAATGGCCCTCGCTGCACAAACTGGAGCTCAGACATCTTGTTTCATAACATCAGAAAATCCCAAGTGCATGGAACAGAGTCAGAGCTGGACACTCCCATAGCCAGGACAGAGCAAGTGTATATGGATGAGCTTCAGAAATTTGAAGAAGAGCCTTGCTAACAAATCAAACTCCCACTGAACACACCCTTGGACAGCAGCTTTCATCAGGATAAATTCTTATTCCAAAGAGGGAGCTTGCACCCATGAACAGAAGACAAACAGCTTAAACACCCCGTGCACCCAGATTTATTCTGACCTCCACTAAGATCTGGAAGGGGCTGGGCTTTGCCAGTAGGCTTGGGTGCAGACTGGGAGCAAGAAACTCAAATAAACTGTGTTTCACCTGAAAGAAAATTGGACTGAAACCTGTAACAACCTTGGTGCCTTTTGTAGAAGTTATTTCAGTTGTACTGAGCTGCATCTGAAATGGCCACAATACAGGATGAGTGAGCATCAAAAAGTTTTCCGGGAAATGGAGGGACTACGTAGGGTGGGGTGTTTTAAACTTGACTTTTTAGGTTGCCAGGAAGTTGTATTCAGTTGAGAGCTGCGTCTTCAGCAAACATCAATTCCTGCACAAATACAGACCTGCTGGTTTCCGGATCAAGAACTGTTTTGATGTCATTTTTAGATAATTGGGCACAGACTAACCTCCTTCATAGCACTTGTGCCTGGATGTAACTGTATGAAAAGTTTATTCAAATGAGTCCAGACCAACAACTGCTAAAATGTTTTTACTCTTTAAGGTTTTTTTTTTTTTTGCTTGGCAGGTGAATTTTTGCTGGCTTTTTTTTCCCCACCTGGCAGAAAGACTGAAGTCACATGGTAAATACATCTACTCTGCAGAGTGAAACATACTCTGGTTTTAAAATAAAATACTCCCTGTGAAGATACAGCATTTAACATCTACTTCTGAAAAACAACCTGCCCCAGCAGAGCTGGGGCTCATGTTGGCACCTCTGCACAAAGCACAGCAAAGGCAGAGCTGGTTTGGGGCCTGGCTCTCCAGCCTTTCACAGACTGCACCTCCCCTCCTTGGCATTGAAGAGTTGCCTTGGAGCTCCCCAGATAACTCAGGAGCCCTGGTTGGAACCTCTGCCTGAAAGGAGCCATGCGTGGGGGAACCCTCCATACCAGGCAGGACTTCCTGCTGTGCCAGCACCTGAGAGCATCCACACAGAGGATCCATGACTCCAAGCCCCATCTGAGCAGCCCAAAAAGGGAAGGTGAGGAAAGGTGCAATGAGATGGAGAGTGCTGGTCTCAGCAGGTGACAGCACCCACAAATGGAGGGCTCTGCCCCTTGCACTGCACAGGAGTCACCTGAGCCTGAGCTGCCTTCTCCAATCCCTGCTACAAGGCAGATGTGAGGGGTGAGACACAGCACTCATAGGGATGCTGAGCTGCTGAGCTCTGGGTCAGCAGCTTCCCCCTCACATGTACCCAGTACATCCCACAGAGGGGGACAGGTGCTGTAATCCCTCACCTGCAGCTTAAGGACATAAAAAACTAGATGGTTCAACTGGGAAGTTTGTTCCTGCAAAAGCCAAAAGAGTCTCAGAGATGGTGCCTGACATTTTTGTCCCAAATTGGCAAGGGGAAGTTGGCCAGGGAAGGTCACCAGCAGCAGGGCATTGTGTCCATCCCGTGTTCCCTGCCTGCAATTCCACAATTAAAATGGGAGCATGACACAAAGACATGAGCTGCTGTTGTTAATTCATATATGAGCATTCTGCAAGAAATATTAAAATATCCTTCCTGGGATAGATTCATTCATCTGGTAATTCTATGAGAAGAAGCCCCCTGACATCAGCCAAGTGAGCCAGTGTAAATGAAGGAAGAACCAAGTTATCCTGGTGCTGGCTCACGCCAAAGGCATCACTCCCAAACCCAATCCATAGGAGCCATTTTTGCATTTTATATCATGGTGGCATTAGAAGTGAAACATGAGTTCCACTCCTTCAGCTTGGTTTAGCCTCACATTTTGCAGCTCAGCAGAGAACCTAAATCATACAGGATGGCTTTTTATTTAACAACTAGGCAGTTTTTTCTCCCCTCCCCTGCCCTGTATTTTATGGGCCCACAAACCCACATAGTCTTCGTGTCTTCCAACAAAACAAACCCCCAAGAGTTGAATCACAGTGGTGCTTTTAAAGTTACACAGAGCACAGACGTGCCTTAGTCAGTTACATCAACTTCATTTCAAACAACCGTCTCACTTATCACCCACTCCTTTCTACCAAGGTGCTGATGAACAACTCCCAGGAGACAACCTGCATTCCCACATGTCCGTTCTTTTTTTCCATGTTATCTCCCAAACCTTGCTGTTAGCCCTTCCGCTTCTCCCCAGCCTGCTGGAACAGAACTACCTCACTGGAAACAAACTGCTCAGATCCACATGGAACTTGGGGAACTGCCTCTGACAACCCTTCTACAAGCAATCTTTGGAGGATTCATGTATCACTAAAGAAGAGAAGCCCATGAGACAGTCAGTCAGTTCTGGGGTAGGTGCGAAGCCCCTTTGGCCTGCAACCGCCAGCTGGAAGCAGTTTCTCTGCTGTGGATTAATTTCATGGATGCCAGCGGATAATAACAACTCTCAGTCACTACCAACTTGGGCTGCTTTGCTGTCTCCCTGCTGTTTTAAAAGAGCTTTCATTCTTGCCACAGAATGTTGGGAGCTGAAATAAGGGGGTGTGAGGGGGGGAGAGACAAGCCACAGCTACAGGGATCGCATGTACCAGACAGAGCCTGAAGTCCTCCAGCAGTCCGTCCTATCGGGAGCTTTCTTTGTGCATGAACAGCAAAACCTCATCCACGGAAAGGAAGCAGCAATAATTGCATGGCCAGACAAGGGGAGAAAGTGACCTGTTTAACTTGCTAACAACACTGTGGCATCTTAATCAATCCTCACAGGAATGGATTATTGGGGTGTCTGATCCCATTCAGATGAAAATCGTGTACAGAAGAAGCACCACTGCCCTTCTCCGAGTTAAACCCGTCCCAAACAGAAACGAAGAGCAGAACAGAAGTGGGGAAGGCTGGAGGTGTGTAGACATGTCCTAGCTGGCGATTTGACCCAGGCCCCGCTCCAGCAAGGCAGGACAACACCCCAGCGGGAGTCACTCGGGGTGTCCCGAGCACGCGTGGAACCAGCCCGGCTCTGCCAGCGCCGGCCGAGACCGGCAGCCCCTCCCGGCAGGGTCCAACATCCCGAGCGTTGCGGGGATGCGCTGCCGAGGCTCTGCCCGAGCCACTCCGGGGGCTGCTGGGGATGGGGAACCCCCCGGGCCCTGAGGTCTCCTTCGTTGTCCCCCGGGCGCAGCGGGGCCGGGATGTCCCAGCGCGGCGAACACCCGAAAACACCCCGAAGTGGCCAGGGCGGTCCCCCTGTCCCGGCAGGCGCTTCTCCCGCACAGCCCGGGGGTCCCCGCTCCTTGTCCCGGGGTCACCCCCGCTCCCCGTCCCGCTGCCGGCCGGACTCACTTGCTCCATGGCTCCTCGCCGCCCGCTCAGGGGCTCGGCCGCCGCCCCGCTGCCCCGCTGGGCTCCGGGCGGACGGTCATGCCGGGCGGGCCGGGGGGTGCCGGCCCGGGCCCCGCCGCTCTCCCTCCGCAACAACTTCTCGGGGAGCCGGAGCCACGGCAGCAGCAGCAGCAGCAGCAGCACCACCGGGTTTCCGGCGGCTCCGGCGCTGCTAGCGAGGAGGCGTGGATGCCCCCGCCGCCGGCCCCGGCCCCGCCGCCGCCTGGCCCGGCCCCCCCCGCCTGGCCCGGCCCCGGCCCCCCCTCCCCGCCGATGTGGGGCTGGGAACCTCCGGGACCGGCTGGGACTGAGCCCAGGGGAGGGGGAGGAACGGGGTCCCCGCGGTCAGACGGCGGCTACGAGGTGGGGCATGGACCCTGGGGTGAGCCAGGATAACTAGGGATGACAGGATAGCCGGAGCAGGACATGGAGCTTGGGGTGGGAGAGATCTCCCAGGGTCGGATAGGGTCATCAGGGATCAGGCAAAACCCCCAGGGTGGGACAATGTCTGTTGGAAATCGGAGGATCCCTGAAATCGGAAGGTCCCCAGTGTCTCTCGGGATCCACAGGGTCCTATAGGATCCTCAGGGTTAGGCAGATCTCCCGGGGTCAGATACAGTTGCTGGGGTCAGGCAGGGTCTGCAGGGATCAGGCTAAACCCCTAGGTCGTAGGAGAGTCCCTGAAATCAGCAGGTCCCAAAGGTCACGGGGCTCCCTGGTGTCTCACACGGTCCCCTGGGATCAGAGAGGGTCCCTTGAGATCAGGCCGGACCCCTGTAGTAAGACAGTGCCTGAAATCAGAGAGTCCTCAAGGTCAGGCAGGGTCTCGGGGGTAAGGTAAGGTGGCACAGTGTCCCTGGGGCTGGGATCAGGTCAGGCCACAGGAGCAGCAGGACAGGGCGCAGGATGTAGAGAGGCTAGGGATGCTCCATGCTAGGAAGCCAGCATGGAGCAATGTCCAGGGCTCAGGTCTGTGTAGCCACATGGCTCCCTCGGCCACAGTGGTGGCTCCTGGCCATGGGGTGGTCTCTAGAGAGTGGATTTTGGCAGAGGGGTGATGCCGCTTGTTCACCCAAGGAAAACAACTGGGGAATGGTCTTTGGTAGCAGAACTAGTTAACACTACTCATGCTCAGAGCTATTGTTCTCCACTGGTATTCAGCTTTGCAGACTTCTGCAGCTATTTCAGGCCTGCTGGAGGGCTCATGTACCCAACAGCCTGCCTGGTTTTTCTTCTAATTATTTCAGTCAGTCTAAAAAAAGACATTACCTCCCTCTGCAAACCTTGCCTCCATTGTTCTCAGAACAGAAAATAAGAAGGAAAAGAGAATAAAAGTCTGACACCTTCTATCTCCAGGTTAAATGCTCTTCTGCATAGGTATGGCAAGTGCTGAGAGGTAAAACAGGAGGCAGCTTCTGCTAACCAGAGGTGGAAGGGATAGCAGAGTATCCACCAGGGCAGGCTATCTCCATCCTGAAGGGCCAGGGGTTAATGGAGGAGCTGGGAATCACCCTGGGATACACCAGGACTTGAAATGAGAAATCCTGGTACTGTCAAGGCATGCTGACAGGAGAATGATTGCCGTGTCAGCAGAAAGACATCTCACATGGGAGGGAGCAGCTAGTAGCTGTGCTGTGATGAATCTGGGTTTTGACAAGAGGCTGAGGCACCAAACACTCTCAGAAAAGCCAAGAGAGGACAGACAGGGTCTAACTGGTTGTAACTGGTGTGAGCAGGGAGAGAACATCAAGAGGGAGGATGCATTGTGCTGACCATCGTGGCCAGGGCATTGCCCAAGCACTGCACTTGCCCTCTTTCTCCCCTCACCTGCAGGATTTTGGGGTAGGACCCTTCTGTTTGCTCCAGTTCCACAGGGCTGCAAAAGCAGCAGGGGCTGAGCCAGGACTGGAGCTCCTAAGAGAAATTACACACAAATATTTATTAATGATAACTAGCAAAAACACACTGATGACATCTCTTTCCTATCCTTTTCCTATCTCTTTCCTATCCTCATTTCCTATGAGCTAGCTTAGCTCAGTTTGGAAAAGGCTCTGGTCTCGCCAAGACAGTCCCCATGTCGTATAAACAGCTTCTGTGCCCTCCCCTGCTCCTCCTCCATGGCCAAGAGCCAAATTAGGCAAATAAAATGCTGCTACAAGCATCGGTGATGGGGCCTGGCCAGTGGCCAGGGCTTTGACAGCATCCTTCAGATTCCTTCTTTACCTGGCACAACAGGCACCTCTGAAAGATATGACAAGAAAATTGTGACTGGCCATCAGCATTCAGAGCTGTCACCAAGCCAGCGATAGCTCTCTGCTGCCTAACACCAGGTGGGAGCTGGTTTTAAAACATATTTTCTTTGTTTAATTTCCTGAGCCATCAAAATGGGATTTTGGGTGGGAAGTGGGATCATCCCAGCTCACCCACAGCCTTCTCAGTGGGAGTGTGAGAGCAAAACAGGGTGCCAAGTTTGGCTCCAGAACGGTGCCAGACATCACAAAATAAACTATTGAAAAAAGATTATATTTTAGCCAGGCTTTTAAAAGAACCAAAAAACCCCAAATTACCAGAACTGTTGTTCAGTATTCTCTGTTTTCCTGGCAGGGGTGGGGGAAGTGAGGGGAAGCCTCTGGTTGTACAGATAGGGTGGGGGCTGTGGTTTTAACTCTCCTGGAAAATTTTAATCGGTCAAAAAGTGAAGAATATTTTTAGCATGCCGTCAACGTGCATGTGAGGACGTGTGTGCTGTAAGAGCGTGCGGTGCAGAGGCCACATCCCTGTGATTTATCAGCTATCCTCACCCTTGCAGGCAGACCTGGAGAGACCCTCTCTGACCTCCTCCAGCATTGCAGGGGAGCATGTCGTTTGCAAGAGGATTTTCGGTTCACAACAGGGAGGTTAGTCCAAAAATGCTGCAGGGAGAGGTGTTGGGCACTTGGCTGCAGCTGGGACAGGCTGCCCTGTTGTCTTCTGCATGGATAAGAGATGGTGAAATGCTGCAGCAGCAAAGTGAAATGGAGTCACGAGTGACACCAGGGAGGGTGGGATGGTGAGTCATGAACTGAGGAAGTTTCTTTGCAAGGGGACCCATGAGTCCTCCTGCTCTGTGCCTCAATAGCTGCATTTGGGGTCTTGCAAAATTTGGGGTGCAGGATGTAGAGGGAGTTCCACCAAAGCAGGTGTCAGGAGCTCTGTCTGCAGAGACACAGCTTCCCCAAAGCCACTGAGGGATGAAACAGGACTGGGATGGGTGGGGAGTCCCTCCTGCCCTCCCAAACGTGGACAAACCAGTCTCTCCAGCCACAGACACCACACTAGAGAGCTGTGGTCGTCCTCGTGTCTACCTGCCATCCTTTCCCTGCTCCAGGCAGGGAGCTCTATCTTTTGTATCCAACCCGAGGTACCTCGTGACCAGGGTCAGCCACTCCACCTGCTCTCGCCTTGGTTTTCCTCCACTTCAAATGGCAATAACCCATCTCTGGGGTGCTCTGAAGCCAAGTTCATTAGTGCCTGGCTTCATTAATTGCTTTGAGCAGGGCTGGACAGACAGAGACTCATTATGGCAATTGCCCTGTTGTCTGCTCAGCGTTGGGGAGGGAGGAGGTGAACATGCCTGTGAGAGCGGAAGACAGTGCTGGGTTCAGTGAGGCCACAGGGCTCCTGAGCTGGAGGAGAAATCCTCAACCCCTTCATATGCATGGCAAGTTAATGGGGGAGTTCTTAATTTCATCTCTTTGGTTGGGGCTAAAACATAGAGTCCCAGAGAAAATGTTGGATCTGAATGGATGTGCAAAGGTAGGGCTCAAATCAGGCTCTTGATGCTGAGTAGAGCCTGTGGCACCTTCTCAAACCGCAGCGTGGTTGTGGAACTAAATCAGTTTCCAGGTGGACTGTCATCCTCCAAGCTACCTGTGCTAGACAAGAAGTGTGGGGTGGCCAAATCCTCAGGTATTGCATGGGGAATTAGCAGCAGCAAAGGCTGGAGGAGATGGGAGACCACACATCTGGAGCTGGCATGGAAGAAGGTCTCTCTTCACCTATCCACTAGCTTTCTGGGCTTAAATCTTGTGTTTCATGGACAAGTCATATGGAAGGATGGTGCTTTCAGCCTCATTCCCTGCTGCAGTGGGGCAATCAGGGTTATCACACCTGGTCTGAGGTTTGGCCAGCAACTCCTGACCTGCCAAAATCCTGGTTTTACCTGTTTTCCTCTTGACTGATACCAGTCCAAGCTTCTGCCCAAATCAAACCTTGTCTTTCCAGCTACTCATGCCTCCTTTTTTAGTTACATGTCTGGAAGAGAAGACCCAGCTATCTGCCAAAGCCATCAGCCTGTAAGCGCTCGCAGGGACTCGTGTGCTATCCTTGCTGATCTTGCTGGTTTTGTAAGGAAAAGCAGTCCTGTCTGCAGAGGACATCTGGTGCTCACAGGAGGGACAAAGCAGATCCAAAACTGTAGGTAAGGAGGTCACTTGCTGGGAGAAAATGAGGGAGGTGAGTGATTTAAATGATCTTAAAACCAGCAGTGAGTGAAAAGAAACCCTGGGGAAGTAGGCAATGAGCAATGCTGCTTTGTGCTCTCTTCTTCCTTCCTGTTTTATCTCAGTACAAGCAGAAAGCCCTGATGAAAGACAGCAAGTGCAGGCTGGAAGAGATGACTGGTGATGCCAGAACATCACTGTTGGTGTCCGGGTGATGGCCAAGGTTCGTACACAGGCAGGAAACCTGGGAATGAGTGAAGCACCAGGTGGATGAGGGCTCAGGATGACACTCCTGCTCCATTGCTGCATGGGGTAAGTGGGAGCAGTGTGGGGCTGAAATAGGATGGTCCATGGGACTAAGAGGTCCTCAGGTGTTTTGAAGCCAGGGCTGTGCCCCATATCCTGCAGGCAAAACCCAACTTGTGTAAATGGCTTGGAGCAGCTTCCCACATCCCTCATCTCATTATCCTGTGCCTGGGGCAATTGCCTTTGGGCTTTCCCAACAGCTCTGCACTGTTCCTGGCCTTCACTGACATCACCAATGACAAAATATGCCAAAAATAACCCCTGCTCTCTGGCAGGAAGGTGAGATATAAACACACTGACTGTTTGTTAGTGTTAGTGCTTGCCAGGCTTTCAAACCGGACTGAGTTTGAGGGGGATCACTTCCTGCTCCACAGTCCTGACCTCCCACTGCCTCCCTACTCTGTCTAAGCATGGGAGCTCCCCAAAACACCTCTACTCTCTACATGCCACTTTGAGAAGGTGAAGCTGCAGCCCCAGAGGTGCTGGAGGGATTTTTCTGGGTGAGTTTAAGGTAAGGCAGCATCTCTGGGTGCATTGCAGCCATTGGCTTTCCTGTGTACAATGCAGCATTGAGGTCTTCCTGGAGCTGCTGGGATATATAAAAATATTTTATATATACATAATAATATCCTCAGAACATGTTTTTGTTTGCTGTGGCAAGAAACAAACTCTCAGAGAACTGTAATCTGGTACCTGTAGCACTGATGGCCCCTGGTAATATGATCTTGCTTTGTATACTCTTGCTCTCAGGGCTATCCTTCACCATCCTGATTCTGATCCCTACCTGCCACCCTGCCTGGTTCCTGAGCACAAAGGGAGCCAGGAGTTTTGGGGACTGATGGCTTGCACAGCAAGTAACCATGGAGTTTGTCTGAAATTGTGTTCTCTCTGATTTGGATGAGCATGTGAGGAACACAGAAAGGCAGCAAAAGGGGTAAAATCAGTAGTTGCAATTAAATCAATATTCTGATTTATGCTCCTGTTCCAGTGGTGCCGACTTCCTTTGCCCCCTGATTCGAGGGTGCAGACCTCAGTGGCTCATTCTGAGCCACCATTTCTGTGGTGAACATAGATTTTGACATACATACTGCAGGATTGGGCTGGTTTGTTGATTTTTTACTGAGAAGAGGAGAAGCAAAAATTAAACAACTTGACCTTGGCTGTGGTGTATGCACCTAACCCACTGGTAAGACAGGCTTCCCAAAATTTGGTGTAAAAACATGTATCAGCAGTTATTTCTCACCTCTGGGTTTCCTTGCGGATGCTGATGGCAAAATTCCTGCTGCCAGTGCTTGGGTCCCTGCAGGAGGAGGATGGAAAAATCCTGTCTCCTGGATCAGGACTTCAGGGTGATGCTTTCCCTGAACATGCCTAGTGCAGTGGCTGTGGAAATGAGCTGAATCTTGGTGTGAACAGGGAGGGGGTGAAATTTATAGCTGTGCCCTGATTTTGTTGGTGATTCATGAGATAGGACTGGATCAAATGAATTCTGCAAAGATTTACCACAAGTAAACCCTTATACGTGCAGGGCTTACTGCATTGGCCTGCTGTGTCCCAGCCAGGTTCTGGAGGTCCTGCCCATGGCCAAGCAGCCAGGATGAAACACTCCCTGTGATGGAGTTTTCCTCCTGACATGGATTCACTCCTCTTTAGCCCTGCAGTGAGGTGGTACTGGGACCACAGGCGCTTTGCATCCCTCTCCCAGCACTGTGGCCACCTCTCAGCCTTTCCAGTGAGACCAAGAGTTTGGTGACCAAATGCCCAGCTCTCAGCTGTGCCAGCATCCTGCATGGATGGAACAAGCGGTGGGATGCAAAAGAAGGTCTGACTGAGAATATGTGGGCAATCCTTCCTTTCTAAAACTTTAAAATGTAGTGAATGTCAGTAATAACCCTTACGAGCCTGAGTGGGTGAGGAGAGGGGCTCAGACGGTCTGACAGCCACAGCCTTTGCAATAATGCCTGATTCGGCAGCCTGATGTGATACCGGGTCCTTGCTGCCTCCAACATCCCTGCCACTCTGTCTCCAGCATCCCAGCCATACCGCCCGCATCCCTGCCCCATCCCTCCCCTCAGCCTTTCCCTACAGCCCCTCTCAGCTCATCCCGTCAGTCCCCCGCAGCCCGAGGCCCCGCTGCTCCCCGGGCAGCAGCAGCAGCCCAGCCGAAGCCCCGGCGCTGCCCTTCCTCCTCCCCGCGGCGTGGTGCCATCCCCACCTAGTGCCGGCCCGGCGCACCGGCCGCGGGCAGCCTTGGGGCTCCCCGGGCTCCCCAGCCTCCGGAGACCGTGGCATCTCCTCCACACCCCCGGCTGCACCCGGACATCCGTGGCACGGCCCTGCGGGGGATTTTCGTGCCCCGGCCCCGAGGGATGGAACGGTGGGAGGAAACGAGCTGATCCAGTCTTTGCGCTGCTTCAGAAGAAGGGGACAGGCAGAGGCCACAACGGATTCCACATCTGCTGGGGCTGTTGGCCTCCTCATGCCCCATCCTGTGGCCCGGAAAAATGGAATTTCCCCCTTTCCAGGAGGGGGTACCCATCTGGGGAAGAAGGAAAGGGCCACATCCCATCCCCAGTCACCGAGCTTGTCCCATTACCAGGGCTGGACCCCTTTGGGTATCACTTTGGGGATGCTTGTGCACATCACAGGTTTGGAGTTCTTAGTGGCATTTCCCAAGGACACATCCCCATGGACCCCACAGATCTCAGTGCCTGGGGAGCACCACCTTCCTTGTCCCCCCTCCAGACCCTGTAAGCACCAGTTGTAGATCTGTAGGGCAGAGTAAGAACCCAGGAAATGCCTTGAGCAGTGTCCCCCCTGTACCAGGTCTGCTCTTGTCCCCTCCAGCCCATCAGAGGCTCCCAGAGCCACAAGGTCCTTAGATTTTCCTTCCCCTCCTTCACCCTGTTGCACCTCAGATCCACATACAGCTTCTTACCAGCCCTGTGGCCAAAGGCTGTTCTTTCTGCCCAGGGGCTGTCCAAGCCAGACAAGGCATCCAGAGGTATCTTCTCCTCACTGGGAATAAGGGGGTGACCAGTCATCCTCTGCTCAACCACACCAGCTTCTGTGGACTTTCAACATCCTTCATCCAGTATGATTTTGGTTGGATTGGAGACTCTCTACATGTTGCTGCACCCAGTCCCTGGAAGGAAGTGGCTCTTTACACTGACATTTTCTGAAATTTTGCCTTTTTTGGTGCTTTTCTATCTTTTGTCTGACTCCACTCTCCCTGCCACTTTCCTCAGCTGTCTTGGGTGCTGTGACCTTGCTGTCCCAGCCCCGTGGGAGATACAAAAGACCCATGGAGTTTCCCCATGGGTCAGGGGTAATCAGAGAGAGGATGCTGTGCAGGGGGACACCCCTGCTTGCCCATGGCATCCTATGGAAATATGCTCAGAAATTTCTGAAGACCACAGGAAAACACAGGATAGACAGACTGCAGGGTGGCAGAGGAGGCAGGAAGAAAACAAGATTAAGGGGTGATGTGGCCTCCTTCATATTTCCTGATGAAACAAGGAAAAAGCTCAACACTGCCCCTGTTTTTTCTTGGAAAACCCCTTGCAGCTCAGCCCTGAAAGCAGGATTCAGCAGCTTGGCACAACTCAAATGTTTCCTCTGCTGCTTTAAAGAAAATGTTGGAACAGAGCAGGCTTAAAGCCTGCTGAAGAGGCCCATTGATCTAGGAACTGAAAGAAAATATTGGGATAATATTTGGAAAAGCCTGTGAATGGCCATTGCTCAGCATGTGCTGGGCAGCAGCAACCTGCAAGCTGCGGGGGCAGAAGCCACCCTCTGCGTGTGGTTAATTTTCCCCTTTTCCCTCATTTCCTTCCCATTTCCTTCCCGACTCTGAAAGGTTTTGGTGTGCCTAGGTGGGTCCTTGAGATGTGTTTCCCCAGGAGAGTGGTAGTGCTGGAAGAAAAAGGGATTTTTCATGAGCAGGGTGGGCACAAATCCTGCCCAGTCTGAGTATCGGAGGGGGCTGATGGGGAGAAGGTGTTTCTTTCTCCTGGTTAATAACTGAGGCTGATCTGCAGGACGCACTTAATCAGATATCACTAAAAACAGGGTTGAATCCTGACTAATTGGTCAGTAATAACCATTTAATTGGCAAAGCTGCAGTGAAGCTCCAGCCCTCCCTTCCCAGAGCCATTAGCAGCATCTATTTTAACATTTGGAGCCTGGCTGGGATTCAATAAATAGGTTTTTGTTGGGGTTTTTTTCACATTTAAAAACATTAACGTATGTTCAGAATCCAGTTGGACATCTCATTTGGCTTTGAAGCATAATTATGCTTGATGAGGACTAATAAGCAGCTTTCAAATCGAGACCAGGTTAGCATCTCTCCTGCTGTCTCCTGCAGGGAAGCTGATATTCCACACCAGCAGATTTTTATGGGACTAATCCAGATATGTCTAAGGCTCCATAGAACCCTGCTTTTTCTTTGACTGGCTTTTTTTTTTTTTTTTTTTTTTTTTTTTTAAATTATTTTTCCACCTAGGATGAGTTTTTATTGTTGTGGAGTTTTGCTCCATGTGGGACATCCACCCACCATGGGTCTCAGGGTGCTTTTGCAGGATGCAAAGGCTGATTTGCTGAAAACAGCCTTTTTTACGCCCCAGCCTCATTAGGAAAGAAAATAAATATTAGAGGGGATTTTTTTCAGTGTGACTAAGGGAAACTCCAAATTCTCAGCCCCAAACTGATCCCAAGCCTCGAGACCTTGGTGTTGGCTCGAAGCCTGGCTGCAGGCTGAAGCAGATATTGCCAGTCCCTGGCACAGATGATGGCTGATGGGTGATGGCTGGTGGTTGAATTGGTGTCGACGTCTGCCCTGCTCCAGCACCAGCGCCTGCCCTAAGGTGGAGCTGCTTCTCTTTCAGCATCGTGGCTGCCCGGAGAAGGCTGGATCCAGTCTGGGCACCCAAACACCGCCTGCCTGCAGCTTCTGAGCAGGGCTCAGACAAAAGAAAACCCATCCAGATTGTGGGATTCTGTTTGTTTTCCACGCTCCCCTGTTGAAATTCCATGTCAAAGGTAAGCTCACTTGGAAATTAGGCTTTGGCAAGTCTTGCTACGCTGCTGAAAACTCCAGAAATGTCCTTGGTGAGCCCCAACCATGCTCTGCCACTGGAATGGGGAGTGAGTCCTGGCCCCGGTCCCGGCTTGCCAGGAGATGAGAGGACACAAACCCATGGGACACTCCCTTCTCCAGCAAAAACTGTCCCTTCCCAACGGAAGAGACAGCAGAACCCCTCCACTCCCATGGGGCTCCTCTCACCCATCGCTCCCACAGCTGTCTCTCTGGCAAACCCCAAAGCTGCTGCTCTAAACTCCCCAGATTCCCAGCTGAGTAAAAATACTCCCAAAATCTAAAGCTGGCAAAGGAGAAAACCCTTCCTGTCCTGTTCTATCATGGCTCTAGGGGCTGGTAGGGGGTTTAATGGCCACCAGCCAAAAGCTGTGAGCAGCTTCAGTTCACAACCTTCAGTTGTGAGCACTTGGTGCTTGGGCAGCCATCCTGCATTTTTTTCTAAGATATTTTGCAGCAATTAAAAAGCTGCAGGTAAATGCCAAACCTCAAATCCTGGCAAAGGTGCCAGTTGCTCAGCAGTCAGGACAGACCCAGCCAGTGACTCTGGGCTGACCATGTTCCAGCCCTAAATAGCTGCTTTTCAGGGACAGGTGGGTCACAGCAAACTTTATTTTTCTGGAAACAGCAAGAACATTGTGCAGGGCAGGCTTTCCAAGGATGCTCCCCACACCCTTTTCAGGAAATACCATGCAGCTCTCCTTCGTGCCATGCCAGTTTGGTTTTTTTTTTTTTAATTGGCATAAATGATAACCTCGGCAAGGACACACCGTGTTTTCCCTGGGCTGTCGGATTTTATTTTGAAATCGCTGCTGGTTTGATCTTTTCATCTCTCCACCCCCAGGCTCATCACTCTCCTCTTGTGTTTCTGCTTCTGGTGCTTGCTCCAGTGCAGTGGGGTTTGCTGGGAAGTGAAAATGCAGTGGGGAGGCTTGTCCTGTGCCAGTCACTGCCGGGTCCTTGGTATATCACCCCACCTGGGGGTGAAATAGAGAAGTTGTGTTTGATCTGACAAGGCCACCATAGAGAGCAGACAGCAGCTGTCCCTTTCTGGTGACCCCCAGCCCCTTCTAGGAGTCCAGCTTTTGATCCCAAGTCCAGCCCTGGAGCCATCATTCCAACAGCAACAGCCATGCTTCCTTTTGGGGAACTTGAAATAGCCTTCCCCTGCATGGTGACAACATGTCCCCCACGTGGCACCGGTGTAACCGGCTCGTCCAAGACCTGCTCTTCCAGGGGTGGGGTTGGGTTGGGTCAGTTTATTATCAGCACCCTCTTGACTCCGATGCTTCTCCCTAGTACATTGCTCTCAGATGAAGTGAGATGGTGGGAACAACCAGGAGAGGTAGAAGAAGGATTCCTATTTCACATGTAGGATGGGTGCCACTGTGCCACCAGGACACATCCCTATGGTCCCCTCCCTGTTCCAGCACCCTCTCCAGCTGAAGCATCTCCCCATACTATCAGCCCTTGCTTGGGCATTTCCTTCCTTGCCCTTATTTCCAAAATAACAATAAACCCCAAACCTATTTGAGATGGGTGAAAAGGCTTTTAGTTCAAGACCAGCACACAGTCAATTATCTTTGTTTTATTTCCCTACCTTACAAATGTGTGTGCTGGGCCTAGAAGTCCCCAGAGTGCCCTTTGGCCACCGAGCTTCAATTGTTTCTAAACTTCAGAATCCATCTTTTGGATATTTTTTCAGGCCTGGGTCCATAATGGGCCCATTTTCTTTTATTTTTTATTACTAGCATTTTTACTAGGATGACATTTGGACTAGGCAGAGAAATCTTCTTGCCTGCTACACCAATACCTGACAATCAAGGTTTAATCTTTCTGGAGAGGAAGAACACATCAGATGGAAAAAAAAATTCTGATATCTGTGAAATTGCAGAAAAGCAGAGCAGGAGGAGCCTGTGGGAAATCTCCAGCCCAGCCTGGAGCTACACAGCGACTGCGCAAGCCTCGACCATCACCGGACAGATGTTGGTCTAATTACAGCTAAAACCTCTGGTGCGGGGGATGCTCTTCTCCCTGTACCCCGAGTGTATCATTGCAGCCAGGCAGCCTCTTTAATCCCCAATTTAAATCCCTTTGGCTGCTGGCTTCAGTGCTTGGAAGAGGTGCTGGATGGCAGAAAACCATTGGCACATCCTGCCTGGTGATCCCCGTGGTTCTGTGTTCTTCCACCCTGGCCGGAGCGCTTTTTCCCCTGTAATTTTCCCCATTTCTCACTGAGAGCTGCCAGGGATCAGATATTTATAAAATGGGTGTTTCAACGATTTGAAAATTAATTTCCCTTTGCCTGCAGTGTTGTGACCAAGGCTGGGCACCAACACAGAGCTGCTGCTTGTCCACACCTCTTTGGGCCTTGTTCCACCTCATCTCCTCCTTCCTCTCCATCACATTTGATGTCACCTCTTCAGACAGAAAGTTTAATCCAGATTTAGAAAGGGAAGGAAAAAGGCAGGGACAGGATTTTTCCAGTGAGCACAAATCTCCTGGGAATTCACCCAGGGCTTTCCCAGCTGCAAAGCTGGTGGCTGCTGCACGCTGTCAGCAGTGGTGGCATTGCCAGAGCCTGAGTGCTGCTGTGACACATCAGCTGTGGGGATGAAGCTCCACGGAGGCTCCAAATCTTATTTTCAACTGGCAAGTTTCACTGGCAGCTCACTTGTGTGCAGGATTTTACCATTAATATCCCCAAAACCATCTGGCCACTAGTGAGTCTGAGGTTATTTTAACACCTAAAAGGGCAAGCAGAGAAAAAAAAAAGAGACTGTTTGAGTGAATATAAATGTGTCGTGGTTTAACATAGTTAAAATGGAAGAATCTTGATTTCTCCTGCAGATTTACAAGTCCCTGGAGGGGAGCAGGGACTGCAGCCGAGATCCCGGTGCTTTACCATCGCTGCTGTATGCTGGAGTGAGCCGGGGCAGCTGCCGGAGGACGCTGGAGGCATTGCACTGTCGGACAGGTTTGAAGCTTGGTGTTAATGAACTGGTGTTAATGGGCTGGTGTTAATGGGCACCCTGATGGTGAGAAGTCAGCTCTGGAGCCGGGGCGAGCTTTGCGGGGGCTGGAGCTGGGGGTTCTTCCACGTGGCTGTGGAAGAGTGAAGCAGCAGTAACTCTCCGGTGCAGACAAGATCCTGAACCGCACCGCTTTAATTACGCCAGCGCAAATTTCATTCATTTGGTTAAGCCTGGGAGCTACAGAAGGAGCTATTTCCAGCTGTGCTGGTTTAATTATTGCGTGCCCTGGATTACCCACCGTGTGCAGCTGCACGGCCGGCGCTCTCCGGCAGACCGGGACAAGTTCGCAGCCATCAGCGCGGCGATGGCCCCACTCACGCCTCTGCACATCCCAGCACACGGGCTCTGCTTGGGTTAGATAAATGGGTTTTAACCTGATTTGTGCTGTAATCTCCATATCGACATGCTCTCATCACGCACAGGATAAAACCCTGGCTCCTGTGGCCGGGTCCCTGTGGGGTTTCACTGGGCAGCTCCTGTCAGCTGGCTGATGACTCCAAGCCAAGCGGCTTTCCTGTCCTGGCATCCCAGGGACACCTCTGGACCGTGGGTGTTTGCAAAACGGCTTTTGTTTGCTTAACTCCTTGCACTGGAGGAGGCAGAGGCGCAGCTCCCACTGTCCTGTCCCTCCTCCACCAGCAAGAACAGGGTGACAATCCTGTTGACCAGGGCAGGCAGCTCAGTACCAGCCCTGCCATCCCACCCCTGGAAAAAATAGCACCTTCTGGGTGCATTATTTCTACTTTCCTTTTCTGAACATGCCTTAAAAAAGAAGGGCTTGGTTTTCAAAGGAATAGCTTTTAAATTACATTCTTCCCTACTTGTCCAGCTCTTTGCTGTAATCTTATTGCCATACAGAGCAACGAGTGTGCGTGGGATGTGGTGGGATTTTAACTGTAATTCAGGGACAGATATAAAATGCCAGGGTTATTATGAATTTTATTCAGGAGAGTTTAAATGTTACTGGTTCAGCAGTGCCTCTTCCCATGCTTTCTTTGCAGCAGCTTCTGTTTAACCTCTCAGCTCACAAAATTTATTGTACTGTTGGTGGCTCACTGTAATTCTACAGGTTTTCAAATAATCCCAGGAAAAGAGTTAACTGGAGACTCTGCCTTAGCCTACATCCACTGCAAAGCATGTGGAGCCAAAGCCTGTCTTTCATGACAGCCCTGGTAAACCTCTTGGGTTCATCTGGGAAAACTGCCACTCTGAATTTCAAAATTATGTCAGTGGGAGACAGGTCAGGAGCAGTGCAGGGACCAGGGAGCATCAAAACCTGGGTCTCAATGTCACAGTCAGCATTTGGGCAGGGCTCTCACCCAGCTCACATGGTGTTGCAGGCTGAGCTGGGCACCACTGGACCCACAGCAGGGCACAGGGCTTTACTGGTACCAGTAACTATTCCACAGGCAGATACATCGTGAGTCATGGTGAATGGCCTTGGGATGGAAGGTCTGTGATGCAGCTCATAGCTAGGTTTTGATGGCCATGATGATGACTGATGATGACATCCATTGCAGTGGGATGCAGAGCACTCCCAGACGTGGATTCAACCTGATTTTCCTGGGATTTGCCCATTTTTCATCACCTAACACAGACACAAAGAGGTTTTGCACTCACACACCCACAAAGGCAACACCTTTCCTATCTTTATTCTCTTCTGAAAAGCTTCAGAAAGCTTTTCCCGCTGCCATAGCCTAAACCCTCCCTCCCTGCTGCTGCCAGAGCTCATTCGCCCTTCTCTGCTCCCTGTGGAGATACTTTGCCCCTCCTTTGCATCCCCTGCTGACATCCCTCAGACCTTCAGCAGAGCAAGGTGGATGTTTTGAAACCAAAGGGTTTTCTTTCATCTCTTCCCACCTCTCCTCTGGCTCTGTCCAGCTGCATCTCTCTGGACATGCATTGCACACGTAGCACACCCAGCACCTGCCAGCCCTGCTCATCCATCTCACGCACCTTAATCAATGGGAAACTTGAGGAAAAGCCCATAAACCAGATGGGAAGTGAGGATTGGATCTGCAATATGCTGGTGCTAATGGAAATCATCCTTCACTGCATAATCAGAAGGAATGGCCACACACAACCCATTTCTGCCCAGGGTGCTCACAGGGCAGCCCTGTGAGGACACATGGGGTGATAAGCCCTGGAGGATCCAGTGTCCCTGCAGTGATAACACACAGAGATTTCCATGAGCAACATCTTATGGTGAGTGCAGAGTCACCAAACTCCCCAGTGTCTGCAAATTGTGGCGGCAAATTTTCACATCCCTAATGCCAGCGCAACACTGTTTGCACACAGAAACCCTCCAAATCCCCATTTTGCTGATATTTGTAATTTCCCAGGATAAGCCTGCCTGTGGCACAAGGACTCACCTCCATCTGGCTCCTCCATGTATTTGCTGCCTGCAAATGGGTCAAAGCCAGAGCAGCAAAGGAGCTGCCAGAGGATTTTGGCCCTGTCTGATGCAGAACAGGCTCCCTATAAATTTCCCTTGGATTAATCTCACGGCTGAGCTGGGAGTACTTCCCTATTTCCTCAGGCTGTCACTAGCTCACCTGCCCAGTGGCGGGGCTGGTACAAGTGGGTGGCACCAGACTGACTTTTCCCCTCCAGCTCCAGTGGTGGGCTGTAGTTATCACTCCTTGGATGTCCCCTCGCCCTCCCACAACCAGGTGGGTTTTGCAAATCTGTTAGGGACTCAGGAAGACATTTGTATTCAGAGAGATGGGGTGTGGGGCTTGTGCCCCAAATATTAATCCACTCTGGTCAGAGTGGAAAACAGATAACACCAACTCCTGATATGGGAATCACAGCTACCCTGAGACAGTCCCAGCTGGAGCCTGTGGATGCAGCTGCTCGTTGGCAGGGCCCTGGGAACCCATGGCATATTTCTGAAGCTCAGATATGATTTGCGTGAAGCTCCGGTGTGTTGTGAGTGAATGCAATGCCACTGAAACATCCTTTTATTTCGGACAGTCATCATCTCCCTGCCGGCCTCAGCCTGCATTGGCAGGGAAGGCTGTGGAGCAGAGCATTCCTGGCCCACTCCTGAGCCCAGCCTGTGTACACCCCATCACCTTCTCCAAACAAAGCCCAATTTCTGATATCCCACAAGGTCACTGCTGTTCCCTGAATGGGCTCTGTGGGAAGCAGAGTCAGCACTCCAGTCTGTCTGCCTCAGCCCATGGCTTATGGTGGTGCCCCTTGGGTGTCCACAGCCAGGTTTATCCCCAGAGCCCTGTCCCAAAACCCTCCCCACCAGGCAGTTCCTCCTGGCCTTTCCCAAGCCCACCAGTAGCTGGCTGGGCTCTGCCTGGGTGTGCAGGGTGGGTGCTGAGGATGGAGGGAAGATGCCCAGAGAATGTGGGGGCAGTGCTGGAGGGATGCAGGGGGAAGGTGAAATGGGATGTGCTTGTGGGGGTGAGGGAGTTGCCTGGGGGGTGGCCGGGGGATCGGGGGGGGGGAGATGCAGACAGTGCCAACACATTCCAGGGAGACAGAGGGGGAGGGCAGCTCAGACTGGATGCCCAGGGGGATGCAGCGACTACGTGGGGAGGGGAGCCAGGGAATGCATGATGGGCTGGCTGAGGGAATGCAGGGGGAATGTGGGGAGTCTCTCCGCGGTGTTCAGGGGGTGCCTGAAGAACAGATCTGGGAGGGTTCATGGAGGGCTGCCCCGGGGGAATGCAGATGTACAAAAGAAGATGCAGTGCCGGGGCATGCAGGGGGATGCGGGGGCGATGCGGGGGCTGTCTCTGAAGGGTGCTATGGGTTACCTGAGGAGCAGAGCTGGGAGGATGCATGGGGGCTGCCTACGGGGGAAGGAGGGGAGGTGTCCCGAGGAATCGGGAGCACAAAGGACGATGAAGTGGGGTGCAGAGGGAAACCCGGAGGGCAGTGCTGGGGCATGCAGAGGGATGCGGGCGGATGGGGGGGATGCAGGTGGTTATTCACGGAGCAGCACCGGGGCGCTCAGGGGAGGATGCAGCGTGTGTCCACGGGATTGTCCGGTCACATGCAGGGGGGAGGCAGGGGGGGATTCCGCAGAACAGCACCGCAGCAAGCGGGGGGAATGGAGGGATCTGTCCGGGGACCAGCGCCGACACGCGTAAGGGGGATGGCGGAGCGGGGGCGGGGGTGGCACAGCGAGTTGTCCGGAGATGCCCCGGGGAAGGTACACCGAGCCACGCACGGAGATGTCGGGGAGCTAGCTGTCTCGGAGTCTGACAGGGGAGCTGCAGAGGTGTGCGGGGGGTTTCCTGGGAGCCAGCGCCTGGGCACTCATGCGGCGGCTGCGCCGTCGGCGGCTGGGGGACGAGGGG
>CM031866.1:1659781-1804278 GCA_018697195.1 Certhia americana
CTCGCCGAGCTGCCCGGTCTCCCGGGACCGAAGCGGTGCCGGGGGTCGCAGGAGCGGGAGATGAGCCCCCCGGAGCGGTCGGGATGAGAATGGGACGATGCGGGGATGCTGTCGGAACGCTTTGGCCCGGGGGCGGGCTCCCTCCGGGTGGATGCCCCTCCTCGGGGTGCCCTCGCCCCGCACCGCTGGGGGGGTTGCACAAGTTCCTCCCACCCCGGAAAGTTGTATTTGTGGGTTTAACAAACTTTGGACTCTCTGGCCCGGGTTTATCGGAGATCTTGGGAACACAGAGAACTTTTACTTTCAAACCCCCGCAGAACAGTCGTGTCTTAAAAGCGATTTTCCGCACAGCAGCTCGTTGCCTCTCAATTTCTACATCTTCTGCAATCCCAGATGCAGGCTGGTGTCCTCGGAGTTTGTTCCAGAGTTTATTGCCATGGAGCTGCTCGGCGCTTTTTTGGCTGGGTGACACTTCAGGTTGTCCTCCTGCCCAAGGTGTCTCCCGGACTACAAATTATAACCTTGCTTTATATCGCAACCCTGCTTTTAACTATAATTAAAGTCACGGGGTGCTGCATAAACAATTTTTTTTGAGGGGAAGGCTGAATTGGGCGCATTGTCTCCTGCACCCGTGTCTGTGACCTCCCGTGGGGGATAACCCCTCACATCCCTCCTTCAGTCTCCTACCTGCATGTTCAGCTCCCGTCCCACCAAGGAGAAAATCACATGCATTGTTCAATTGCCTCTATCACAGGGCTGGGCGAAGGTGGTTGTGCAACCCAAAGGGCTTTTCAGTGTTTATCCCTCTTCAGCCAGAGAATATCTTGATTGAACTTCCCACTCTCCCAAGTTGCATCAGCCTAACGTCAGCTCCTGGTTTGGGGTTTTGCTGTGTCCCTTCCCTGCTGGAGCATCTGTCACCCCTCCCTCCTTCCCCAGCATCCCGGTTATATGAGCTCATCCCAGTGATGCTGGAGGCGTTTGGCCCATGGGCACAATGTGGCTCCACTGGAGCATCCATCCTTCCCCGCTGAGCCCTTTCCCCGGGGCAGCCCTATGCAGGCTAGCGAGCAAGGGAAATATTTCTGTGGTTGCATCAGGGTGTTCCTGGCTCCTGCCTTTCCGTGGATACTGGGAGCTCATGCACCCACTGGGGCTTCCCCACCTGCTCTCAGTGCCCTGCCTTCAGCTTTCCATCTCTCCAAGCTTTTTCCGCTGGGTTTTGGGCTTTTTCCATTGAGTCCTGTCCAGGGTCAAACCTCGAGGAACTGCTTTCACTGCACATGTGCTCATGTGTGACATTTGCAGTGCTGTGCTCAAGGTTCATGGTGTACTGAGCCTCGTGGGGACCTGGGTGTCCCCTTCTTCTCCTCCTGCATCATCAGCTTGTGGAGCTGCTGGTGATGGCGCTGTCCCCAGTGAGATCCCATCCCCCCGGGGGTGGGGGTGTGGGGTGGGCTGATTCTGAACAAAACCTGCTGGAAAACTCTGCCAAGGATTTTATCACCTTGGGAAGATGTTTGTGTGGAGTCCAAAGTGGTGATGGAGGAGGAGAGGTGATGATTGCTGGAAGACCCAGCTGGATCCAAGGAGGCTCTGCCCTGCCTTGGTGGCTGCTGACCTCTTTTCCTGTGCCGTGCAATCCTGGAGGCTCCCGACATGGTACTGCCCGGGAAAGGCACTGCTGGTGTTGGCACACGCAGCTCTGAGCTCTCCCCACATTTCCCCGTGTCCAAACCAAGAGTCAGGACACTCTAAACCCTTCTGGGTCATGGCAGAGTGACATTTCCCTTGGGGAATCACTTGCGTCAACTTCTATTTAAGTGAAGCAAACAACTAAACAAAAGAAACGGCTTTTACACCCTCGAACGCCTGCTCATTCCTCGCCTGCTCATTCCTCCCCGCCGGGCTTTGTTCCCACAGCCGGGGCGAGCCGGGACAGGCCCTGGCCGAGGGCGCTGCGGGGACCGTGCGGTGCTGGAGCCCCCGGCAGCGCCGCTGGCTCGGGGGTGATGCTGAGCCCCTTCCTATGCTGGGTTGCAGGGTTTATATGATTTTTTTTCCATGTGTGGTGTCCAACGCTAAGTTTTGGAAGGGCTGGCACATCCTCAGTGGTCTCACCTGCAGTGAAGGAGAGGGATGGGATTAATTTTGGGCTGTATTTGGAGCTTTCCTGGATTCCTGTCATCTGGCAGCTCTTGGCTTGATCCTAACTGCGCTGAGCACATCCGTGATCATTTGAGAATTACATTCCTGAAGGCAGGAGCTCGGCGACTGGACCCCTTGTCCCTGATGGGAATGGGTGGTGTCCCCAGGAGGGGAGTGTTCACTGCCTTCCCAGCTGGATCCACCCTTCTGGAAGGCACCAGGGCTGGTCTAGCTGTACTTTGCAAAGATGAAATTGTTTGGGTGGGATGGGGTTGCATTGCAGAGCCCTTACTGAGCTGACTGACTACAAGGAGGGCAACAAATCCTTTTTTCATTTAAAAGAAAAATTACATTTACAAGTTTTTCTCCTGAGAATATCTTAGGTGGAACAGGACATTTGGAGGTCTACCAGGTTGTTCCACTGGGACAAACCTCTGCTCAGACTTTCCAGGTATTCCCAGCATGGGAAGATTTTTCTAATTTTTCTTCCCATAAATCCCAGGAGGATAAAGAAGTGGGGCACAGAGTTCCTTTCCTGATGCTCTGGCTATGTATCCCCAGAGCCTGTGATGAGGTCATTACCTTCCCTGTGCTCTTGCTGCTCTGCATCTTGTGGTAATTTTGCATTTATTTGTGAAAAGGAAAGAAGAAATTCTTTACTTAGGAAGGCATTGTTTACTGTGAGCATGGTGAGGCACTGGCACAGGTTCCCCAGAGAAGCTGTGGATGCCCCATCCCTATTTCAGGCCAGGCTGGATGAAACTTGGACCAAGCTGGTCTAGTGGAAGGTGGTCCTGCCCATGGCAGGGGGTCAGAACTGGTTGTCTTTAAAATCCCTTCCAACCCAAATCATTGCAGGATTTTGTGGTAAGCCCTGTACTCTGATTTCCAGGCAGAGTGAGCAAGAGGCAGGGTGGCCTCGTCTAGGTTTCCCTAAAATATGGAGAGGTTGAAGCACCCTCCTTCTCTTTAAGTGCAAATGGATTTGAACAATGGGTTTAAAAAGCAAATGCAGATTTCCATGAACAACCTCTTTATGTAGATGTTAAAGAAAATGCCCAGCTATGCTGTAATGTGAAGGGGGAAGAGGAAGGGTTTAAATGAATTTGAATAGAAATAAATTATAAAAATCATACTAACAGCAGTAAAGTTGGTGAAATGACATTCTGGCATAAAAGACAGAGCAAGACTAATTAAATATTTAATGCTCGTAAGAGACACTGGCAGATCCCAAGGTATCAAGTGTGATAAAGATGTAAGTAGTTGTCATCTGCTTTAGTATCTGATCCAGACAAACCTGTTTGTTCCCCACTGTTCCATTGCAACCAGCCCTGGTCTGGCCTCAGGAATGTCACCCTGGCCCCTGGGTCACACATGGTCTTAAAGATGTGGCCTTGTGGGTTGCAGATGGGTGCTTGTAGGATGGCCCTTTCTAGTCCTGTGAGCAAGACACTGGGAACGCCACTGGCTCCCAATATCCAGCTCCTTACATGGAATATGGGGGTTTTTGGGGGGGGGGGGGGGGGGGGGGGGAAGAAAAACAAACTCAGGCAAAAGTGAATTTATAACAAAGTCCCAATTTGTACCCAAATTATGTGATCTGGGAGCCACATGCCAGTAAGTGCAGCTTTTGGGTCATTCCTGTCCCTCTGGCTGTGAATCCCCGTGGGATGTTTCACATGCCGTGTCTGGCTGTGATCCCTCGATTCATTGCATAGCCCCAGGACCTTATCCGTGCTTTTGGGATAAAAAAAGAGGAGTTGTGGTGTCTCCAGATGCCAGGATGAGAGGGCCGGAGGCAGAGCAGCCACCCCGGGGCTTGGCAGGGTGGTGTGGCTGGCACCGTGTTTGCCTGCAAATGCTGCCATCCCTCACTCCAGGCTATGCACATTTATATCCCACGCTTCCCAGGAGCATCCCAGGGTAAGCAGGGATCGCATCACCTCTCCTTATGTGCAGCCGGGGCGAAGCTGGAGTGTCGGGTGGAGAAGGCAGGAGGATGAGGCACAGCTCCCCTGGCTGCGCCGCAGCTGCTGAGCTCATTTTTAGCTCATTATTTCTGCTTGGGAGCTGATGAAAGGCAGTTTTCAAAGATTCATTTAATGGGTGAAAATTCATAAAAATGTTTTCCGGTCTCTGTTGTGCCAGTGAAGTGTCCGACCACCAACACTGTTTGTCACAGCAGTGGCACCAGGGCTGGTGCCAGCATCCTGCATCCTCCCGAGCCCTGGGAGCTCTGTGGGAGTGAGGGATTTGGGGTGCAGGGCATGGGTGCGCTGATGCTCCCAGTACAAAATGGGGGGGCAGCCACAGGAAAAGACTTAAATAAAACCCCCAAACAAACTCTATTTTTTTTTGCAGATTGGAAGCTTGGAAAACTATTACCACTTTCACCACAGCAAGACCTTTAAGCGCTCCACACTGAGCAGCCGGGGACCGCACAACTTCCTCCGCATGGACCCCAAGGTATGGGGCTGGGCACCCTGGTGTCCCCCACCCTCTGCAGGGTATGGGGGTCCCCACCTGTCCCTGGAAAAGGCTGTTGGCTTGATCTGGGACAAGTGTTGAGCTGGAGCATGTTGGGAGGACATGTTCCCTTTGAGCCACAGCCCTGCACACACACAAGTGACTCATTGGACACGGGTATGGAGAGTGGTGGTGAAAAATACGTAAAAGTGACTAAACACTAACATCTGCCTGAAAGCCAGGAGGAAGAAAAGGAGGAAAAGCTTTCCAGGACAGAAAGGCTGTTGCATGCTCGGGGTGTTGATCCAGTTGCCACAACATTTGCTGCCTCAATGGTTGCTATGTGTGAAATCCTTGGCAATAGCTCTGCATTGCTTTTTTCCTAGAGCAAGCATCCAGAGGGATTTTCAGCGCAGCTGAATTGACAAAAGTAATGGGGAGGGGGGGAAGAAGGCAAGGAGGGACCTGGGTGAGCTGGGTTTGGGGTGGTGGAGAAGGGCTGGGGCTCTGCTTGGCTGTCCTCCCTCAGCTGCCCCTGAGCACTGTGAGATGTGACTTGTGCAGAGCAAGGGAAGGGTTAATGGTGGGGAGCGTTTTTTTGGGATAGAGGGACATAAAAGCAGAAAAAGCCATTTTGGTGAAGGTACCCATGCTGTAGCAAGCTGTTGGTGCCTGCAGAGATGCCTGGCCATCCTTGGGGTGCTCAGACACCCTTGGGATGCTCTTTCCCAAGACATCTCCAATCCACTCCGCGCCAGACGTCCCATCCACATCTCTCCAGACGCACACAGCAGCCCTGCCCTCCCCAGGCTTTCCGGAGAGATTTGCTGTAAAATATTTGGACAAGGTCTGCAGCACATTTTTGAGGAGGAGGCGTATGCCTGGCTGCCTTGCCAGCGGGGGAAGCCTCGGTGAGGGGAGCCTGGTGCCCTGGAAGTGTGCTGGGCTTTAATTAAAGCTGTTTGCCCTCAGGGGGGTGCATAGGCATCCCAGCAAACAAGGAATTCTCTGCATTTGAAATACCCCCATTTAAATGAGTCTGGTTATAATGCAAACTAAATCAATTGGCTTTTAGTCATTTTAACCTTTACCTTACCTTGCTCTGTGGCCTCCAAGCTGGAGCAATTAACTCCTGTTCTCTTAATCCTTCCTTATCAGTTCAAAACCTGTTGGCATGTCTTGTCTCTCCCCCTCTCCCAAGTACATTTACAAATCGTTTAAGTGATGCATTTGGATGGCACCAGCTTAGCATGCATGCAGGAAAACATCACCTCGAGGCACGGGGACAGGAGCTGGAATAGGGAAGATGGAAACAAATTTTGCAGAAATCCTGACGAACCAGCCAATCCGGTTGTTTGCAGATGTTGGGTGGTTCATGCCTTCCAGGGGCTATTGTTTCCAGTGCTGTTATTTGTTTGCTGTGGGGATCGGTGGCATGATCTGGGCAGAAGGACCAGGGCCAAGCTCTCCACCCCCAGGAGAAGTCTGGGAAAGGGAAGCCTCCAGGACACAAAGGGAAGCAGCTGGGGTCCTGATCCTTGTGTGACCACGCTGCTACTGAGCTGCCCTGTTTCCCCAAGAGATCCTGCAGAAGACTGCTCCTTCTGGGGCTGATATGGGCCAAGAGATGTGGCAGGTGATGGAAAGGGAGGAAGGATGTGGCAAATCCAGCAATTTCAGGGACAGGTTGTGGTGGTGGGAGACAAGGAGAGGCAGTGGGATGCTGAGTGGGGTCACACCATGGTGTGCCACCCCTCTTAGGGCTCCACTTGCAGCTCTTATTGCCATGAACTTTCCTTGCTCACTGGAATGCTTGTGTTGATCCATGCAGTGCTTGAGCCTCCATCCTCACTGCTCCAGTCCCTTAATCCTCATCAGGGGATGCCATGGCTTTTGTCCCTGTGCCTCTGGCCATGCACCATGGTAAAATCAACCCCATCTGAATTATTTGCTATGCTTTATGGCAAACATGTGCTGGAACCATCTTGTTTATCCTGGATCTCCACTTTAACTCCTGCACACCCACTGGGATAAGTCAGACTATCACTTTTCTGGAGCTGCAAAGGGAATGGCACCCTCACATGTGCTGGTTATTGCTTTTGGTGGAGCCTCCCAGGCTGGCCAGATCTGGGCCTCACCCACTGAAAATCTCAAAGTGAGGAGAAACATAAAAAGCTCCTGCTCTATTTCCAGCAAGGGTGAAGGGTCCATTTTGGGGCTGCCTGTGCTGCCTCCTGATGGGGTCCTTTGGTGCCACTCCCAGTTACCTCCTTATTGCTGATTGCTGCCAGTCCCTAAAGGAGCTCCAGGAGAGCTGGAGAGGGACTTTGGATAAGGACCTGGAGTGTCAGGACAAGGGAGAATGGCTTCACACTGACAGAGGGCAGGGTAAGATGAGATACTAGGAAGAAATTCTTGGCCACAAAGGTTGTGAGGCCCTGGCACAAGTTACCCAGAGAAGCTGTGGCTGTCCTATCCCTGGAAGTGTTCAAGTCCAGGTTGGATGGGGCTTGGAGCAACCTGGTCTGGTGGGAGGTGTCCCTGTCCATGGCAGAAGATTTGGAATGAGCTGAGCTTTAAGGTCCCCCCCCAACCCAACCCAGTCTGTGGTTCTGCAATAATTAGGGTTTGCAGGGGTAGAGCAGGGTCTCAGGACTATAACAGTTTGGGGCATTTCTAGTAGTAAAAAGCCTCTTTTCCTTTTATTTTTTCAATGTTTCCAAGAAGCTTTTCCCCCACCCTGGATGAGCAATGGAAGTTGATCTGAGTTTCATGAGCTGCAGGAGCTGTTGCAGGGATGCCCCAGACTCTTTCCTGCTTGCCCATTTTCCCATGCCAGCCACATTGATTTATCAACTCTTCCTTGAAATCAATGTCCTTAAACTGCTGATTTCTCTGTGTCCACACATGACATCTCCATTGACTCCCCACTGGCAGCTCTGGGGTTGATCAGGAACCTGTTTGAGATGAAGACATCCCCGTGAGGCAGCTCCTGACAAAACACCCCCAAAATCCCACACCTTACCATCATTCTTGCATCCTGCAAAGCAGCAGGGAAAGGTGGTAGCTGTGGCTTGGGCAGTAAGACTCGTGGAAATGTTGCCAGGGAGTGGTGCTTTAAGGAAAAAAGCCCGTTATTTGGGCCATAACCTCTATTTAATATGTTTTTGTTTTTTTTTTAACTAGACCATGAAGTTATATTTTTGCTTCCAGTGTTTAAATCCATCACTGTGTAAGCAAAGCGGTGTGCTCTCGGCAGCCAAGGCAGCGTGGAAAATCATTTTTCTATGAAATACATTTTTTCCCCTTTCAACAGTGTTTTTTTCTTTATAATATATATGTGTTTAAAACCCAAGCTCTAGGCTGGAAGCTGTCGGGTTTCTGACATCCACCTCCATCCGAGGCACAAAGCAATAAACTGTGTAAGAACTCAGTTCAGCTGACAGTTTTACATAAATGAGCTCAACAAAAATTGCACATTGTATTTTTATTCCTTTTGTTAAAAACCCTCAGTCACAGCAATAAAGACATCCCCAAGAGCAGCTCCCAAAAGACCCGGAGCCATCAGGAAGAAAGTGTCCAGCAAGGAGGGATGTGCCACACAGCCCTCACAGTTCATTGGCTGATGCCTCCTTTCTCCCCCAGCATGAACATCTGTAAAGATTTGGTCTATAAGTTACTTTTATAACCTTTCTTCACTAAACTTGTGTTTCAACTCTATGCTGAAAGCAGGAAAGCTCTTTGTGTGGCAATAGAGGGTCTGGGGGGCAGTTAATGCTTGATAGAGATGGGATGTGACTGCTTCCAAAACAGCACCTTAGGCAGCTCCTGCCACAGCACCGTGGGCAAACACCAGCATTTCCCAATCATGGCCTTTTCCAGATCATTTCCCGTTTGATCTCTGTTCATGTCATGCCCTGCTGGAAAGCAAACAAATGTCAGAGTGGTCGGCTCCAAGGCCACCTCACACGCAGCCAAAAATACTTGTGTGGAGCTGGCCACGTCCCCTGAGATCTGCCACAGCCGTGTGTGGCCGTCACATATTTTTGGGAAATGCACATTGTGCTTGGGTGAAGCCCCCAGATTTTATTATTTTATCAGGAGGAGGCAGCTCAAAGGATGAGCAGCCCTGGAGCCAGGTGGAACAGCCTCAGGGCTGAGCTGCTGCCTCCCAGCCAGCAGGAAGGATCAGCCCAAAAACTAAGCCAAGCACCTGAGTCTTCTCCAAAACCTTGACTAAACACTGAAATATGTGGTCTGTCTCCAGCGTGTGCTTCTGTGCTTTGCTCAGCCGGGGGGAGTTCAGGCACGCGCTCCGAGGTGATGTTATTTGTGCTCCAGGGTTTTGCTGCACCGGCAGAGGAATCTGGTCTGGCTTAGACAGCACAACGAGCTGAGCTCACTCTTGTCTGTCTGTCCATCCATCCAAATGGAGCTGCTGTAGAGACAGCAGCTCTGGCCACGGAGATGGGGGTTTGCCAGAACATGGGGAGATACTAGGATGGGTTCAGGCTGAGGCTGGCACAGCTTCTGCATCCCACATCCCATTTCAGTGCTCAGTGCCCATGGGTGATGCTGACCCAGATCTCTGCTTGTAGGTGGACTGGCTGCAGCAACAGGAGGTGAAGAGGAGGGTGAAGAGGCATGTCCGAGGGGAGCCACATGCCCTGCCCTTCAACGACCCAGTGTGGCCCAACATGTGGTACCTGGTGGGTGTCTCCCTGTCACTGCTTTATGGGGGTCATTTATTTCTAAGCAAATGCATCATCAATCTTTGCTCAGCTCAGCCAGTAATGAAAAAATAGCATCAAATGTGCTTGGCAGCAGGATTTTAAAATTGTGAATTAATATACCTGAGAGTCTGGCTTGAAATGTTTCATCCTTGTTAGCAGCCCCTCATCATGGTCTGCACAGTAAAGGCTTGGGAGCAGCACCACTGTATTTTACCCATCCCAGAGCTGCAGCCATCTATTTGTAATATAATTTTTCTCCTGCCTGCTTCATCGATCTGTATTTGACAGGGAAATTCATTGAAAATTAAGGGTGGAAAGGAAGTGAGCACTTCAAAACCCAAGAGCCCATAGTACTTGAAATGGAAGAGGAAAAGAATAATAGGGAGATAGCATTGCCTGGATTAACTGCTGCTGGATGGGTTTGATCTGTGGAGTAAAGTTATAACAAATCTGCAAGTTATATGGCAGGGGGTGGGTTGTAAATATATTTTCTGGTTGATTAAATGGGCTCCCAGCCTGGCTGTTTGCTTAGATGGGCTGGAATGGGGTTGCAGCCCTTTTGCAGCTGTGTTTGTCCCTGTAGCACTGCGGTGATAAAAACAGTCGGTGCAGGTCGGAGATGAACATCCTGGCAGCCTGGCAGAGGGGCTACACGGGCAAGAACGTGGTGGTCACCATCCTCGATGACGGCATAGAGAGGAACCACCCCGACCTCCTGCAAAACTATGTGAGCTGGGGGATGGACGGGATGGACTGGGGCTGATCCTCACCATGAATTGATTTATGGAGAATTTCAGTGTGTAAACACAGCTGAAGTCTGTGCATTGGCATATTTAGAGGAAAAGTTGTTTTGTTGGGTTTTTTTTTAAAGAAAAAAAAAGCTTGAGATGTTTTTAAGAAGGAAATGAGGTTTTTAGATAAGGAGGTTTGGGGGAAACTCCCTTTGCAGCTGCCTGGGAAGCAGCCTCCTCCCTCTGCTCACCAGGGCAGAGCCAAAAACCTGCATGAACCCGTTCAGCCCCAGCTCAAACCCCACATGGCCACAGTGGGAGGGAGGGTGGTGCTGAACCCAGCAGGATTTGGGGTTCAGAGGAGTTCCTGAGGTAGCAGGATATTTCCCCTGGGAAACATGCAGGACTGCAGCCTAAAACTATTTATTCTGAGCAAACAGTCAGAAACTAGGGGGAAAACATAATTTTTTGCCCTGCTTGCCTGCACTGGCCATCGCTGCAGCTACTGGCCACCACAACCACATAGTAAGTTGAATCTAATGGTGAATCTAATATTTTCAGGACCCTCTTGCAAGCTACGATGTTAATGGGAATGATCACGACCCAACTCCACGCTATGATGCCAGCAACGAGAACAAGTATGTGGTGGTAACTGTAATGGAGCAAGAGGTCTGGGGGTGTCCCTGAGGCTGGGGGTCCCCACTGGGGTGTGTTTCAGGTCCCTTTTCCCATTCCCAGGGCTGCAGAGGAGGCTGTGTTAAGGACTTTGCACAGACTCTTTGTGTTTAATGCAAATTCAGATGCTGCCAACCACACTAATTGCTAATGAATTCTCCAGCCACTCAGTACAGCACCAGGGCGTTCCTTGCCCAGGTTGGGGATTGAACCACATGAGTCAGGATGGGTAGCTGAGATGACAAAGCCTGGATGCATTTTTTGGGCTTCAGTTAAAGCGAGATGGTTACAGGTGGAAAGGAAACAGGAATGCAAAGAGCAGCCTGCATAGAGGTGCAAGATGCAAAGAGGAAGTTGCATTTAGGTGCAAAATGCAAAGAGGAAGTTGCATCAAGGTGTAAAATGCAAACAGCAGATTTGATTCAGGTGCAAAATGCAAACAGCAAATTGCTTTCACCATTAGCTTCCTCTAACTGCTTGGTGTGGGTTTTGGGTAAGGGCAGTTTTTTGCTCTGCTCCAGCCTTGGGGCTGGTTCTGGGTGCTGGGTAGGGTGTGGTTGGAGGCATCCTTTGCCGTGGCCACCAGCTGATGGGGGTTTCTCCTTGCAGGCACGGCACTCGCTGCGCGGGGGAGGTGGCGGCGGCGGCGAACAACTCCTACTGCATCGTGGGCATCGCCTACAACGCCCGCATCGGAGGTGAGGCTGGCACCTCCGTGTCTCCCCTGCCCCTCACCATCCCCTTGGGGGACCGTGACCACCCTGACCACACCAGCAGGCTCCTGGGGGAGAGGTGGGATGCTGCTCCCCCAGGAGAGACTCTCCTCCTTGCTGCCTTGGCTGCAGGAAACCCCAGGGGTGTTGGGGGAGGATGGGTGATACAGCATGCATGGGACCCTGGCTCAATGTATTTTGGGTGGAAACTTTCTTCTTGGGTTGCATCCTTGCTGTGAGGGAGCATGTGGATTGAGGATGTGGTGTTTTCACCCCAAAAGTCCACAACTGGTCTTGGGAGATCTGTCCTTGGCATGGCTGTGTTTGCTATGGTCAGTGGTGCTAGCTGAGGTTCAGAGCTGATGTAACTCGTCTGTGGGGTCAGGGGATGCTGAGGAGCTGCTCAGAGCAGGGGGCCTGGGGACAACCCCAAAAATACCCTCAGGGGAAAAAACAGCAAGAAGGTGGGGGGCTAGAGATGCATACAGGGTGATCTTCTGCAAAGCCCCTCAAATAACATGATGTGTGGAAAGCAAATGAATCTATCACCAAACTGGATCCTAGTGCTAATTAGCATTGCTGAGCTCATTTGCATAAGCATTGGTTTGAGCTGGGGCAGTTTGGCAACCCTGGGGAGATGAAGGTTTTAGTGGGGGTGGGAGTGTGGTGTCCCACCTACATGGCTGGTGGAACCATGGAGGGGACAAATGCCTGGAGCTGGGCTCTTTCAGCCTTCAGCCCTATCCCTGGCATGATTGGAACAGGAGAGGGGCTTTTCCTGCAGCCTGTCCTACCACCCCAGTGCTGGGAGAAGTGACTGTCAGCAGCATGGACCCAAGAGCCCATGGGTGGATTTGGGGTTTCATTCCTTCTTTTGGCTTATTCATCCTGGCTGTGCAGGAAACAGCTTTTCTGAGGGTTGTGTCTGCATGGGAGCTGTGTCCACAGGGATCTTGCTCTTAGCCAAGTACCTCCTGGGGTTGTCTGTGCTGGGAAAATCCCCAGAGGGAAGAAATAAATAAACCCAGGGAGGGTGAAGAGTGGACTGGTAGGGGTGTAAGGGCTATGGCACATCATCCCATCCCATCTCCTGTGCCCCCTGCATATGTGGTGGCTTCTTGCTTCTTAGAGGCTTTTTGCCTCTAAAAACCCATCTCCAAGCACACAGCAAGCAGCAACAGAGCAAGGCAAAGCTCATGGTGGGATTTATTGGAACCTGCAGGATCAGACCATTGCCTTTATGCTCCTTTCTCTACAGCAGCTGTGGAGACGAGTGTTCCTTGTTGACTTTATGACGACCTCTGGGTCTCATTTTAATTTGCTCCCTCTAACGAGTGCCTCGCCTCAGGGGTGTGCTGGGGAGGTGTTGAGTGAGGCGAGGCACCTGGCAGAGGGCTGGGGGCCGGGGGCTTCCCACAACGTGAGCAGGCAAAGGGGAAAAATAAGAGTCTGAGCCGTATCAAGTTTGGGATCATGGAGGAAAATAGCTGCAGTGAGAGTGATTTTAGATGGATTACACAAATAAAGAAGCGATTAATGAGCACAACTTGTTGGGGAAGCCTATTTGTCTCACTCAGAGAGCTCCCATCTAATTTTACTGGCTGCTCTTCAGTGCTCTTGCATTGCTTTTTCATATGCCCTGGGCAAAACACATCACTGCTCAAGGAAAGGGCTTCTACCATTCCTCCTCCTCTTCCTTCTCCTCGAACATTCGCTTTGGAGGTTGGTGTTGCTCCCTGTGTGACACCAAGCTCATTTATTTTACAGTACCCACCCCTGCTCCCTCCTGCTCCCCATTATTTGACCAGAGGGTCCCTCATTGTGGGTGGCTGTCTCTGGGCAGGCTTTGGGTTGACTTTAGGCTGATTTTGGGCTTGCTGATGAAAACAGCCACATACAGCAAACACAATCCCCATCCCTCAGCTGGTTTTCCTTTCCGTGTGCAGCTCAGACACTGGGTTTGGCTTTTCTCCCCTTCTCCTTGTGTTTTCTTGTTGACAAAGAGGAATTTTTTGGGAACAGCTCTGCTCCCTGATTTTACATTTCTAAGCTTGGTTTGGCTGGTCGGGGACAGAAGGACATATTTGAGTTGACTGGTGTCCAGAGTGCAGCTGCAGCTGGAATGACATCTGCCTGCATTTGTTTGCTTTAAGACAAAATATATGTGGAAGGGGAAAATCTGTTTTTATAAACCAGACTCTCCCTGGCTGACAAAAAACAATGCTGAAATTTCCAGCATCGCTTTTCCTGCAAGGGCTGTTTCTGAGCAGCCTGTTGGGGTGCCTGGCACCCTCTACCCACTGTGTGGAGAGGAAATCCAGCAGGGAAAGGGTGATGGAGAGCAGAGGGGGTTGTGCTTTCATATTGCAGCAGTCAAGGCTGGAGTGTGCTTTCATATTGCATATTGCAGTCAAGGCTGGGGGTGTGCAGCAATCCCCCAGCCCATCCCACCATGGCTGGTGGGCTCTGTCTGAGAGCATCCTGTCTGCTACCTGCTGGCATTCCCATCTGGGAGTGAGAGTTATCACAGGTGGAATTGTCCCACCATGTGTTGGGGTCCTGGCTCTGATTTTGGCCATACAAACCACAGCCTGGGTTTTTCCCTGGGGCTTTTTCCCTCTCCAGGGAACCTCTGGTATCAGCTGGGCAGTGATGGGGTTTGGAGACAGTCACAGTCATCCCCACTTGAGGAGGGAGACTTCATCCCACCAGTGTGCCTAAGCTGGGGGGCATGAGTGTTCAGGAAAGACCAAAATCTTCCAAGTGGAGAAATATTCTAGCTAAGGAATCAAAAGGGGAGAAAAATGGATTTTAGTGGGGGGATTTTGTCACTGTGGAATGCAGCACCACTACCACCACCCCTTCCCCACCAGTGGAGGGGAAACGAATTTTAACACCCCCTTCTCCATCACTTGCCATGAAGCCAGCAACACAGAAAACTTCCCCCATAGCTCCCCAGCATCCTGCTGCCAGGCTTGTTGGCATGCGGGGCCACGGGTTGAAGCTATTCCAGGCGCGCCTGAGCCGTGTGGTTTCTGCCGCCGTTAACAAAGCCCTTTGATTGCAATCCTCACACTGTCATCCACGCCATGAAGCCCTAATGTCTGATGTTTTTGTGCTTTTAGGCATTCGTATGTTAGATGGAGATGTAACAGATGTTGTTGAAGCGAAGTCGCTTGGCATCAGACCCGATTACATTGACATTTACAGCGCGAGCTGGGGGCCAGATGATGATGGGAAGACAGTTGATGGACCTGGTCTATTGGCCAAACAGGCTTTTGAGCAAGGCATTAAAAAGGTGTGGATCCCACAGCGCCCAGACGCGCTCGCCCTCCTCTTCCTGTCCCGTGGGAAAGGCCACGGCCGGCTTGGGGTCTGGTGTGGGGATGGGCAGCTTGGCCCCCTGAGGCGATGCCAGCACTAGGGCTGGGGCGGGGGGGAGAAAATCATCTCTCATTTTTCCTAGTTTTCCCCAGCGTCCCTAAGAGCTCCAGTGGATTTGGTGGCCAAGGGTGGTGACAGCAGGAGGTGCCTGGTGATGGTGGGACCCTTCAGCATGGCCGGTAGAGCCCCAGCAGAGCAGGGAGGCCCCAGGTTGTGTTGTGAAGCTCTGCCGGGATCAGAACCCCAAAGCAGATCTTGGGGGGGTAACTTTGCACCCCAAAATGTCCTCCCTGGATGCTGGCGTGGATGGAAACAGCAGTATCCCAAACCCCCCAGTATGTCCAACCCTCTCCTCCATGCTCCTTGGGCTCCTGGTATCCTCTCCCAGGGGCCTCTGGCACGTTAAGCATTCCCTGGTTTTTCACCCAGAACAAATGGCTGTGTCATGGCTGGGGAGGGACATGGGTGCTGCCACAGGACAATGGATAGTTGTCCTTGAGATCCTCCAGTAAGAAAGTTCAGGCAGCATCATATATGACTGACAGTGGTCCATCTCTCCTGGGGATGCCCTGGCCTTCCTGGTCCCCTTCCCTTTTTGTGTACCTTTCAAAAATGCCCAATATTGGCTAAAAGTATTGGGAAAAAGGCCTTTTTGGCAGCTCAATGGGTGCTGTGGTTAAGTATTGCAGTGGCTCAAGGCTCCACAGTGGCTGTTCCCTGGGTGCTCCAGAGAATCTAGGGGTGGGATTCCATTGCCAGCAGCCCCAGGCTGGGCTGTGAAGCCCCCTTCATTCCTTCCTCTGCTGCCTCTTCCCGCAGCAGCGTGTCAGGAGTTGGGGCGGCCTCTTATCTAAAAATAGGGTGGAGTGTTTTTCCCACTGTTTACTTGATTTCCTGCTGGGGCGGTGAGCCTGCCGAGGAATCCATTGAAGTGCCGGGGAGTTCACGCCATGTAAATACAGGGGAACAAGCTGCTTTTTAGACCTTATTTTTCCATGCAGGAGCAAATGGGCAGCAGCAGGGTACTTGCCTAGCACAGCCCCACTGTTTCAGGATTCTTGGTTTTGTCTCTCAGGGGACACACCAGTCCCCACATTGCCACCCCGTGTTTGCAGCACCCACTATCCCACATGCACAACTTGTAATTGCCAACTCCATCTCCTTAAATAACGAGGAAAGCTGCAAGCAGATAGTTAACCACCACCTTTAGCCCGAGCAAACAGCTGTAACCGAGTTATAAATCCTTAAAATTGAGTTTTTAATGGAAACATTAAAATAACCTTTATCTATTAGCGATAGGACTGCGCTGGGGTAATTTATCATCTTGTTTCTTGTTCCTCCAGCCACACTTTATTAGTTCCCGAGCTAACGAGGGGATATTTATCCTGGTCATTCATGGATTGCTGTTGGGCAAACACCCAGGCCCTGCAGTGCTGCGGAAGCAGGAGATGCTGTGCATCCCACAGCCAACCCATGAGCTGCTGGGGTGAGCTGGATCAGCCCCAGCTTGGCCAGGGAGGGATTCCCTGGTTTAAATGATGCCCAGATTCAGCCAGGAACCCCTCACTGGCATTGCGTTGGCTTAGGAGAATGGCAAATTAAGAAGCTGCATGTTTGGGATCTACTTGCAGAAATCTTGGCTGTTCCTTGTTTGAGAGCAAAGAATGGATTTTTCCAATCCTAGGGAGCTGCAATATGTGGTGAGCTCTTGCTCTGCCAGGAAATGTTGTCAGGTGTTAGCTGTGCATTGTTGTAGTGTCACTCATGTGCCTGTTCATGCCTCATGTGATTGTGCTGTCTCCAAACCCACTTTCCTCCAGTGCAGCCCTGCCTGGGCATCATGGGGGTGTGGGTTTGGAGCAGGTCTGAGCCTTTCTTGGGTCCTGTGGTGCAACGTTTGGGGTGAGGGATGAAAGGGAGGGCTCCCAGTCCTCTGATCCAAATGAAAATCATTGCTACATCCCCAGATGCTTGGCAAATTGTGTCTGGTTTTATTCCTCTGATTACTGATTTGGGAAAGCTTGGGTTGCATGCAGTGGGACCCATCCTTGGAGGTTTTGACTTTGGTGTGGGTGAGCTGGATGGTCACTGTCTGCGCCGAGTGTGTGGGCTGGAATGCTGCTTCCTTGAAAATCCAGGAAACCCTGGAAAGTGGGATAGGAGATGCCAGCAGCAGGCTTGGTGGGCTGGCAAGCTGGATCGAGCTCTCCATGATGCGGAGCAGGGCAGTAATTCCCTTGGCAATCACACTTTTTCTTGCAGAGCTCCAGACAGCTCTATTAATCTTTGCTAGGGAAATACCCACCCAGTTTGGCTGGGAGGCAGCCCAGATAATGAAAACTTTCATAAAGTAAGGAAAGAGCCTGACTTAGACTGTGTATCCAGAGGCAGGGTCAGCTCAGAGAGCCTCTGCCCCAAGAGGAGGGCGAGACAGGTAATAAACCACCCTGCTCCCCCCGGCGCCTAAAGCCCACAATAAATCCTGGTGAATTCCTCCAGAGCAAAGCTGCTTTATTATTATTATTATTATTATTGTTATTATTATTTTTTGTGGAGGAAGCTGCCACAGAGCAGTGGGAGGGAGATAAACACCAGATCTGTCCAGGCGAGCACTGAAATCTCTCCGTGGCAGGAGCAGTCGTGGGGAGGATGGAACTGCTCCTCTGCTTCCATCGCCTGCCAAGCCCAGCAGCACTCCATCCTCCTCAGAGAGCCCTGCCTTATGGGGCACAGAAGAGAACCAGCCACTTCATTTCCTGTCCCTAAACCTTTTGGATCTCCAAAAATCCTCCTTTTTGGGATATCAGCACCTTGCTTGTGTACCCCTGCAGGGTTGGGTTATTCCTGGGTGTCCCGGCAGGAGGTCGGATAGGGAGGTGAATGAAGCTCATTCCCGTGGTGTTGGCTTCTTTAGGGGACCCTTGTTGGCACCATGGCTGCTGCTGCTGCCAGGTGGGATTTTCCCCTGGCTCTGGGGAGGTCTGGGCAGCAGGCACACCTCTCCCACCCTCCAATTCACAGTTGTACTCAGTGGGGATGCCTCCATCAGATGTTCTAGCCAAATGATGGGGAGGGGAGAAAAGGGTGGGGTTTAAAAAATAAAAGACAAGCAAAAGAAACTGAAAGGATAGGCTGGGAGAAGGTTTCTGATGGTTTGGATGGTTCACAAGGGGTTTTGTGGGCTTGGGAGATTCGGGGTTTGGGGGCTCCCTGCCAGTTCCTCCTGCAGAGCCATCCCTAAAAGCACCATGCTGTGTGTTAGCCCCTGGTCCAGGGACTATGAATACCCAAGTTGTTTTCCCCCATGGAGAATGTCAAAATCCTTTTGCTGGAGGCTCTCCCATCCTTTTGGGGAATCCCTGCCTGTAAACTGGGACTAACTGAGCTGAGGGACACGTGTGGGGACTGATACAAGGGGCTGAGTGCTGGGTAGGGTGGGACCCATCCTTCCACCTTAACCAAACACCCAAAAATCAGACTTACCCCCTCCTCCCTGTGCTGAGATGGCCTCTCCTCCTGGGCAAACACCTCCTCTAACCCTCCATCCCCTCTGTGCCCACAGGGTCGCAGGGGACTGGGGTCCATTTTCGTCTGGGCATCGGGGAACGGCGGCAGAGAGGGCGATTACTGCTCCTGTGATGGCTACACCAACAGCATCTACACCATCTCCATCAGCAGCACCACTGAGAATGGCTACAAGCCCTGGTACCTGGAGGAATGTGCCTCCACCCTCGCCACCACCTACAGCAGCGGGGCCTTTTATGAGCGGAAAATTGTGAGTTTTAACCCAGCATCGAGTGTGGCAGCATCCCCTGTGTGATTTCTGTATGGCTGGGCTGGGTGATGGCTCAGTTGTAAGAGCTAGGCTTTGTCCTTGGCTCTGCAGTGGGTTTTGCTCTGGTTTTTGCTCAGGGATTTCGTGTTTTTCCCTGGTAAATGGGTGAAAAGGCTGGAGGTTTGCAAAAATACCTGTGTAAATATTTATCTGTTACCCAAAGTACTCGCTCACTGTATCTTGCTTCTTTTTTTAAAAAAAAAAAAAAAAAAAAGTGAATTTTGAGGATTTTTAACCTGAGAGAGAAAAAAGGGGGAAGATGGAAGCATTTAACAGGAGTGTGGTAGCCCCAAACTGGGAGCTGAGACTTTCTGGAGCCAGGGAGCTGCCTGAAAGTGTGTGCACATGTGGATCAGTGCAGTTTTCCCTGCCACCCAGGCTATATTTGCCCTGTCCCAACAGCTGCTGTGGCCTGGTCACACCATGACTGGTCATTACTGACATCCCTGTGCATCACCTGAACTTTGGGAAGTAAAACATCTCCCACCAACACAGTACCTTACCCAGCCTGGGGAGGGAGTTTTCCATCCAAGTGAAGACTTCTGACCAAAAATTCTGTGGTTTTTTCTTTTTTTATAAGTAAATAGTTTTTTTTGGTATTGAGGAGTGATTTCTTTGACCCCCAAAAGACATTTCCATCCAGAAAACAGAATGCAAGTGCCATTTTCATGGCACTCCAGGAGTGTTTGCATGGCTGAGGCCAGCCCCCAGTCCAGTGCTACTGTAGCGCTGTTGAGCAAAAACCCAAACCATTCAGAAATCACCAGATTAACTCAAAACTAGAGGAGCCTTTCAAAATGAGAAAAAGTATCTGTTTGTCCTCAACCTCCTCTCCAAACTTTTGGTACCCAATAATCATGCTCTGTCTTAAAACAAAAAAGCTGGAAATGGCATTTTTTTTTGCCAGTGGCAACTCCTGTCCCAGACCAGGAACTGGAGGCTTTAACGAAAATGTTTAATATGGCCCAGCTCAACACACACCCCTGGACGTGTATCCACACCAGCTCACACTGCTCCATCCAGCTTTTCCTCCAGCTGATCCACAGCCAAATGGATTTTTTTCCCTTTTCAAATAGTTTTTGCACCTCTGAGCAACGGAAAATATAAGGACAGGGGTGTTTTCTCATGCACCAAATGTATCTGCAGCCCATTTTGGGGCACTCTGCCCCCCGATGGCTTTTGAGTCATGACAGGGCTTGGGTACCAAAATCAAGGAGATGAGAAGGCTCATCTCCTCTCTGTCAGCATCCCAAACAAATCTGGGGTGCTGGATGGGGTTGTGCCCATGCTGGGAGCATTTTGGAGGCTGCAGCTTCTTTCTCCACAGGTCACCACAGATCTCCGGCACCGCTGCACCGACGGCCACACCGGCACCTCCGTGTCTGCCCCGATGGTCGCGGGCATCATCGCCTTGGCTTTGGAGGCAAAGTAAGTGTAGCCAGGTCAGGAGAAATGTTCCCACATTTAGCACCTGCTGAGCAAAACCTGAAAGAAACAAGGCGGTTCTGTTTCCTCTGGAGCAATGGAAAAACGACACAAAGTTGGTTTAAATCACTTCTTTCTGGCAGTGTTGCTGTTTTGAATCTGTTCTTCCCCCAGGTGTTTTGTTGATCTAATTCTTCACTTGTTGCCATCTGTTGAAAAGTTTGGGGTTGGTCACATCAGTCAGGCTTTTCAGTAGGTGCATTGAAACTGCTGACAGCCAGCTCCAACAGGAGCTTTATAAATACTTCCTGGATAAAAAAGAAAAGTCAAAAAACATCACAGACATTGGGAAATGTCAACAGAAGTAATGGTTTTCAGCAAGTGTTTAATTTCTGGGGGAAAAGGACTACTTTTTCATAATGTCAAAAACTCACAGAACTTGATTGTCAGTGACACACCCCTGGTTCAAACAAGCTGCTCTTTTCCTCTTGTCCCCATCCTGGAACCATCCTGATCCCCCAGCCCGGGAACACCCCTAGGCATCCCTGTGTTTCTTCATGGAGTGTCTTCTCATGAGCTTATTATTATTATTTTTATGGAGTGGAAATAAAATTAAGGCTGGAAATAAGAATAAGCCTCAGGGCAGCGCTGCACTCTCATCCAGGGGTTGGTGATTGTGGCTCCATTCCTCCTCTTCTGGTTTAATCCCAACACCCAGGTCGGGTGAGAGCATTTCCGGAGATGCCGTTTTCATTACAAATATATTAAAAGCTTTAGATGTAATTTTTGAATTGTTTAGCTGAGGCATAAACTGCAACATTTACTACCAGAGCTTGGTGCTCAGGCATTCCATTATGACAAGAGAGAATAAATTGAATTTCTTTCTTTAAATGTTGCTCGAGAGCAATATAAATCCCAGCTCGATATGCTGAACAACTGACTGTAAGTAAAGTGGTGAAAATGCTCCAGCAATATCCCTGAGCTGGGGTTGTGAGGGGGCTCAGAAGCACAGAGCACTCAGTGAACACACAAACCCAGCCTGGGGAGGTAGAGGTGATTTGGGTTTAATTTTTCTGTTTAATGAACAACCTGGGTTTTATTTCCAGCAATTTTTTGCTGTTATTCCTGTAAAAGGAAGGTTTGCTCAGCATTCTGTATCAGCAAGCTGCCAAACCCACTATCCTGCCTTAGGATGCGCTTTGCTCCCTGTCTCCTACAAAAAAATGGGGAAAACCTTCCTGATTTGCTTCATTTCTACCCTAGAGCCTGAGAGCTAAATGGCCTTTTCCAGGAGTAAATCCTGCAATTCCCATGGGCATGTGGCATCCCTTCCTGGGGCACACCACTCTGCTCGGGCACCTCAAGTGGTGGCCAGGTGTCAGCATTTAAATCATCAATTCTTGCTTTTTTTCCGAGCAGGAAAGAGGGGTGGCTAGTGTGTTGGGGTTTTTTTTAACTCAGTGGGGTATCTGCTGCTGCTGGGAGGACTGGGAACAACAGACCCACCCCATGAGCCACGTGTCATTGCAGCCCCCTGCTCACCTGGAGGGATGTCCAGCATCTGCTGGTCAAAACCTCACGGCCAGGGCACCTGCGAGCACCTGACTGGAAAACCAACGGAGCGGGGCATAAAGGTGAGAGGCTGTGGGGATGGCAGGGCAAGAATGGCCAGCCAAGGGAAAATAAAGGTCTCCAGAGCTTCACTTATGGGGACAATTCACCATGGGTGGCCACTATCAGGTTTATTGGGAGTTCCTACCTTCAGGTTGTTAAGTAGACGGAGGAGAGGGCAGTAATTAATGGGGTGAGATGCTTGGAACTCTTGCTTGGTGGAGATTTGGAAAACTTGTTTGGTGGAGACTCTCTTGAGATGCAGAGTTTCTTGCTACTTTCCTTGGGCTGCTCCCAGCAATGGGTTTTCCATGGTGCCAGGGTGGATTTGGGGTGTAACTTGGCCAGGGTGATGAGAGCCATGTGCTGAAACACCTCATACCCCAACGGGGTCAACTCCACATCTTCCCTGATGGTTGGAGGATGCTCCACCAAGCACTGAGGAGGAGCTCCTGATCCCTGCTGGGAAGGCTGAGGGTTTCTGAGTCTTCTCTCTTTCCAGTTAGCCATCTATATGGCTTTGGGCTGGTGGATGCTGACGCTATTGTGGTGGAAGCCAAGAAGTGGAAGATGGTTCCTCCCCAGCACGTCTGCGTGGGAAGCCTGGACAGGGTGCCCAAGTGAGTGTTGTGGGGTCTGTGCCTATGGTTCAGTGAAGTGCAGGTCCTATTAGGGCTCTCCAGGACCAGATTTCACAGTGGGTGATTTTTTTTTCCCCTTTTGCAAGATTTCACTTCTCAGATGAGTGATCAGCAGGGAATTTTTGAGGGCTGACAGTGAGAGACCAAACCCACCTTGCCTGCTGGCTCCTATGTGTTGGTCTCTCCACCCTTACACTGAACACTTTGTCTGGATGGAAGACACGAAAAACTGATGATTTGTTGCAAAGATTACCAAACTTCCAGTGTTTTGGTTCTCTTTGAATTTGGCTTCAGGTTCAATCCAGCTCAGGTTCACATCTCATCTTTGGTAGGTCAGTCCCTCCTAGGTGAAGAGTGGGATCAGGGATCTGAACAAGTGGACACTCCTCATTTACCAATGCCTGGCTGTAGAACAAGAGAGTTGTTAATCAGAAGTCTTTTAGAGACTTGCATATGCAAAACAGGAACGAGTGTGGAGCCAAGTGTGTTCGTGAAGCTATTTATCTGATACAGACACTAATTACAGCCCAAAGAGGAGCACTGCACTCGTAATTATAATAAAGCAGCGCCCTTGCAGCCCATAAGGCATAGATCTTTGAAGCACTTCAAACTCATCTCGTTACCATCCAGCAATTCAGCAAATTCCCGTGCTAGGACAATGGGAACTGCAGTGGCAGATAAGATAATTTTTGCTTTGAAGCAGCAGGAGACCAGGTTCAAATCTAACAGGGTGTCCATGCCTGGGAGCCAGGGGTGCCCTGTCCCTGTCCTGATGCCATGCCCTGTCCCTGGCAGGTACATCCGAGCTGACCACGTGCTGCGTGCCAGCACCCTGAGCAGCGCCTGCGCCGAACAGCGGGACCAGCACGTGCTGTACCTGGAGCACGTTGTGGTGAGGCTCAGCATCGCCCACCCGCGCCGGGGGGACCTCCAGATCAGCCTCATCTCTCCAGCTGGGACACGGTCACAGCTCCTCGCCAGGAGGTGAGAGCAGCCGGAGCCAGGGTGTGTCTGGGCTGGGCAGCATCCTCCTTTAGGGGATTGCTGTAAGTTTCCCCCGGTTTTTGGGGGAAGGTGGGAAGCATGTGCAGGTTTCAGCTGCAGGAGAGCTTTGTGCAAGGGTGCGTGCGTGCAAGGATCCCTAAAACCCTCAATTGCCTATCTACCTTTTCTGATAAACTATGACATTCAAAGTCACATTTCTTAGTGCATGGCATTACTGTTGCAGGGTGTTTGACCACTCCAATGAAGGCTTCAAGGGCTGGGAGTTCATGACTGTCCACTGCTGGGGGGAGCGGGCAGCAGGGGAGTGGACCCTGGAGATCCATGACACGCCATCCCAAGTGCGCAACCCCGCCGTGCAAGGTAAGGATCTCCCAGTGTCCACCACTCACTCCCAAACCCCTTTGTAGGCTGCTTTGCTTGGCTGTAAATTTTGCTATGAGTTTTATGGTCTCCAGCTAAACCGTATTGCCCAGATTTTCAAAACTGGGAATGAAATGTCAGCTCTGAATGCAGGAGGCCGCCGGTCTGGCTGAGCTGGAAGCTGGTTTTCTTGCAGCAGCAGCAGTAAACTGGCTGCACCCGAGAGCCAGGTTTCCAAAATTAAACTGTAATGAGTCAAAATGAGGAAACCCAAGAGCTGTAATTGTTGTTTGTTTGTTTTGCTTCACTGCTGGGACATCTGGCATGTGGGCTGGTTGTGCAACGGCGCAAAGGGACGATGCCCCTCGGGCTGCAGACGGATGGACATCCTCCCTGGACTGCCACCATGCTGGTGGGGGGTGGCTGGGCTTAGTCTGGCCCCTACATGTCCCCCAACCCTCCTGTGTCCCCCCTCTTCCCCAGCTTGGCCGCCTGCTCCCTGACCCCTTCCCAGCACAGGAGCTGTGTGGGCAGGATCCGGCCCCGCCGGGAAGCAGCAGCCGCCTCGCTGGCTGGGGGCATCCTGCCTGGGGCTGGCGTGTGCTGTGGGCGTGTTAAATCCACACAATCATTGATAGGAAGCCAGGAGTATATTAAAAATATCTCCCACGCTATTTTCTGGCAGGAGGTGCACATGGGGGTGCATTGCACAGAAAGTGTTTCTGTTTGCTGCCTTCACCCCAAATCTTTTGAACTCAGAGAGCAGCAGCAAAGCGCCCACAGAGCTGCTTTTGCCCCGGTATTTACAGTTTGTGGTGGGTATTTCTGAGCCCCTCACGGGCATCAGGGCTTGGCAAAACAAAATGAAAACGAGTGTATTAAGTCATCCCCTCAAAAAGTCCACGCTGGGTTTGAAGCAGAAGAGGGCACAGCAAGAAGAAAAAGAGGGAAGATGCTCCCAGCTCGTAGCAGAAATGGGTATTAAATGTTAATTTAATACCACTAAATTGGTTAACTTAATATAAATGAAATATTATGAGTGTCATGTCACTGGTATTGCTGCACCCCCACATCAGCCCTGTGCAGCCCGGGCTTTCCTCACACAAGATATTTTAGATTTAATGCAAATTCAATTCTTTTGGCAAAGGCACTTCCCCAGCTGATGCTGCTGGAGCTTGACCCTTTGCAGGCTCCACACCAGCACTGCTCAGTGCAGCAGGTGTGTCCTCTCATGCCTTTGGGAGAGCCAAGGGATTTCGGTATTGCAAATTTTAAGCCCTTCCTGGAAACACAGGGATTAGGAGTTAAAGCCGAGCATGCTGCGGGCATGAAGTGACTTGCATTGATGGGGAATTGGAAGAAAAACAGCGTTGGAAAGAAGCAGCAGCATTTTTGGACTCTCTCCCCAAAGCTATGTGGCTCGTGGAGGGTCTTGGTGTGGATGTAAAGCCTTGGGGGGTCTCACCAGGTGCACTACAGTGTTTTGAGGGATACCTCAGACTGTGTTGTGTCAGGCAAAGAGATGGCTGGAGAAACAGCAGCAAGAAATAATCCAGTGTGTGCCGGGTGGCTTTTGTCAGACAGAAATAATCCTCTATTGCGGAGCTTTTAAAATCACTGGTTCTCTCCACTGTTGGACTCGGAGACTGTGGTGATGCTGCAGTTCTTCAGATGAGTTATGGAATTAAAAATCCCTTGTAAGTGCCTTAAACAGCTGCATTTGTGTGGGCTGGAAAAAACTCGGGCTCATGAACGTTTCTGGGTGTTCACTGTTTGCTTCTGGACTGCTGTGCCAGTGGTGACACACTGATGGTCCAGTCCATCCTCCTCCAGCTTCCCTCAAAACTGGGTCCCCCAGAGATGGGAGAGACGGAGCAGGATGGATGATGTTGCATCTGCCCCACAGGGAAGCTGAAGGAGTGGAGCCTCATCTTCTATGGGACAGGCGAGCACCCCTACACTGCACTGAGTGGGCCCCAGTCCCGGGGGAGGTCACTGGAAGTGCCAACATCAGAGATGGAGCCATCGAGAGCTGCCTTCCTGCAGAGCCAGGTGGAGGTGGCAGAGGAGGAGGAGGAGTATGCAGGTAAGCATTGCCTGAGCTGTCATGTTGTTCTCCCCCCTGAGTAGCCAGGAAAATGAAAACCTGGATAAAAACTGGGGAAGCCACAAGGCCTGATCCTGCCTGGGGCTGAGGCAGGCTGGGAGGAGCAGTGCCTGTGGCCAGCTTGGGGCAGCAGGATGGTGAAATCAGAAAGTAGGAAAATGCCCCATCCCAGCCACAAATTGGTGGTGCAGCTGTCTGAAGGGTAAAAAAAGCTTCTCTGTCCACCTTCCCTCCTCCAGCACAGGCAGGGGTAGGTGTCTCTGCTGCTCCATGAGGATCAGGTCCCTCTTTCAAAGCTGTTCCTGCACCAGAGGATGGCTGGATGAGATTCATTCTGGGAAGGATAAGCTGCAAGAAAGACAAACAGCCATGCAGCTCCATAGGATAGATAGGATAAAACATAATAGATTAGATTGTTAATTATTAGATTATAATAGATTAGATCTATTAAAATATAATAGATATAGGATATAGAATAAGATGGGGGAAGGGTCCAGGTGTCCATTGGTCCAGGGAGGGTGTGCTCAGGGCATCCTGGTGCCCTGAGGGTGTTCACCTTCTCCCACAGTGAGCTGGTCTCTCCCTCCTCAGGTCCATGCCACCCTGAGTGTGGTGACCAGGGCTGCGATGGCCCCAATGCCGACCAATGCTTGAACTGCATCCACTACAGTCTGGGCAGCATGAAAACTGGCAGGTGAGGTGTGGTGGGGTGTCCCCAAGGGGTCCCTGGGCAACAGCAGCACCTTTCCTCAGGTCTCACAGCTTAGTGATAGATGGGTGATAGATGTTTGTATAGAGAAAGACGTGTATGAGAAATTAAATGGGTGGAGGAGGAGGTGTGAGGATCTCTGTCCTGAATTTGGGTACAGGGGAGTGGAGGACATGGAACTGGAGCATCCTGGAGGATATTGGCTACATAACCATGCTGGGGAAGAAGCTTTGGCTTCTCTGGCTGGGGTCACCCACACCCAAGGGACTGCCAAATCACTTCAGGAACTAGGGTTTCCTCAGTCTCTTGGGGTGGCACAGGGCAACTTTACCTACAGCTGGGACAAGAGAATCCCCATCTCTGTATGAGAACTGTAACTTTCAAGACACTGTAAATCACAAGAATAAGAAGTAAACGAGCTCAAATTGCTGCCAAGCCTGAGGGATGCCCCAAACACTGTGGGCAAGTGGCGGCTGCCTGAGGTACCAAAGCCCAGGCACTGGTGGTTCCCTCCCCAGGATGTGTGTGAGCTCGTGCCCTGCTGGGTTTTTCGGTGATGACGGCGCCCGGAGGTGCCGGCGGTGCCACAAGGGCTGCGAGCGCTGCGTCGGGAGGGGACCGAGCCAGTGCACAGCCTGCAAGAGGAACCTCTACCACCACCCCGAGCTGGGCACCTGCACCGTGCTGTGTCCGCCCGGCTTCTACGCTGAGGAACGTAAGGATCTTTATCACTTGCAAGTTGCAGCATGAGGATGTGTGAGGGCTGCTTCTATTTGAAGTGCTATGGGTGGAGAACACACCTTGATTCTTGAGTATGGGCTTTGAATTTCCCTCTTGACACACTTTGCACGGTGAAGGGAGGAGGGAAACCTCTGGGTGTTCAGAGGGTGGTGCGAAGCAGAAGTGCTCAACTCAAAGCTCTTAATTAGAAGACTGTAATTAATGATCCTGGCTGCTTGCAAAGCATATTTCTTTTTAGCAAGTGGTGACAGATAAGGTCACCTGCAATAGCAGGGATCTGTTGGGGAGGGATGTGCCTTTCCACCCTGGGGAGCTGGTGCTGGGGGTGCAGTGGGGCTTTGCAGCTCTGACTGCTGCCTGCAAATCACCATCCAGATTTTATTCTCCCTGCTTTGCTTTGTTTTTTGAAAGGTCAGAAACGCTGCCTGAAATGTCATCAAAGCTGTAAAAAATGTGTTGGCGAAGCAGACAAATGTACTGCATGCAAAGAGGGATTCAGGTAAAACACCAGCATGGGAGGAGTTTATACCTGCAGCACTCGTACCTGTGGTTTAAATTTGGGAAAACCGATGGGAAATCAGAGAGTGAATTAAGTTCAAGAGCAGAGATCCTGCTTCCATGGTGCTGCAGCTGTGGTGCAGTGTGCTGGAGGTCTGGGAATTTAGAGGTGGTGATTAGCGTCCCTTTCTTAGCTGAAAACCGTGATATAAATTTAATTTCATTTCCCCCAGCTCTTTCCAGGGTGGTAGGTAAGTGCTGTGTAGAGCTGGTACTAGACTGAATTGCTTCAGGCAGGCTGAGAATCCCCACTGCAAATGCAGAAACCCCTCCCTCAGATTTATCCATGCTGAAAATTTTATTTGAAGTACCTGTTGAGTGGGGCTAGTGATTTTCCAGCACTGCAGGTGCAGGCAGAGCAGCCCTGACCCTGTGAGGACCCTGGGTGCCACTCCTGCTGGCCCCACAGCATCTGTGGGACACAGAGCCCAGTGTCAGCACTACAGAAAAGCTGTTTTCCATCCCAAATTGCTCATGGAAGTACAATCCCATAGCAGTCTGCAGTGTCCAGGCACTGTAAGTGAGTTAGAACCACAGTGCAGCAGTGGGGCTTGCTCAGACAGAAATTCCCATTGCCAAAAGATTATCTACTCCCTCGGAAAAGCACAAGTGGAGGCACTTGTCAGACATAATCCGCATGGTGCTTGTTTTTTATTGTCCAATATCCTTTAAAGCCGGGACTTCAAATCATCCCTGCCACGGCGAAGCAGCACCGGCCCAGCCGCGGCGCTGAACCAATTTCCTTTTATTCCAGGGACCCTCAGGGGTGAAAAAGGTCTTCAGGAGAGCCTGGCTGGCTGCCCATGGGAAAAAAATAGTTTTATTTCCTCCTGGATACTTAATTAAGGAACCTGCAGCTGTCCCTTTAGTCCAGGCAGGATTTTAATTTCTCCTAAAACGCTGACTGGCTTTCCAACACGTCCTGTGCTGTGCTCTGAGGATGCTGTAGGACACTGGGGGGTGAGGAGACAGGAGTGGGCTGTGTTGAGTCCCCAGATCCCACAGCTTTGGGTGCAAATGTTCTCTGCTTTCCTGGCAGCCTGGCAGGGGAGAGCTGTGTGCCAGAGTGCCAGCCTGCCATGTACCTCAGCCGGGAGCCCCGGCGGTGTGAGACCTGCCCTGCCAGCACAGGTAAGGCCTTGGCCCCACAGCATCCCATACAACACCCCAAACCCCTCATGCATCAGATGTCAATCTTTACTGTACCCACCCTGGGCTGAGACAGGGTGTGCTGGAGGGAAAGCACAAGTCTCCAGCACGTCCTGTGAGGTATATGTTCATGCTGGAAAGGTTTTTAGGGGAGTTTTTACATTTTTATTAGAGCCATTTTTTATTTCCTGATCTCCCCGAAGCCAGGTGCTTTAGTTTAATAAGGTTGCGGGGGAGGCTGTAAAACCCTCCTGGAGTGATGGAAGGTGGCTTTGTAGAGGATAAAAATGCCAGGCAACTGAGGTGTGTTATCCTGTGCTCTCCCATGTTATCCCAGCTGCCCCACGGTGCCAGTCTGGCTGCTCCTGGCTTCCCCCAGCTGCCTCAAGTTGCTCACCATTCCCTTTAAATCCTGCCTTTCTTGCTTCCTGCAAGTCCAATTATTTTCCATTGTTAATGTTTGCGTCTGCCCTCAAAATCATCATAGATCTGATGATAATATGATCTCTACATAATCCATGTTCAGTGGCATGAACCTCTTCTATCATACATGGGCAATTGCCTTAGTCTAAATCCCAAATATTTATTGATCTTGTTGGCAAGCCTGGAAGGGAATGGGCTCTTAATCCCTGAAGAAAATTATTTCCCTTCTAATTCTTATTCCAGTCAGTGTGAACGTACTCCACCACAATTATTTTTCCAGCCCTTTCTCGTCTCCTTTTCCTGCATAACCATTTCTCAAGCTTGGTGTGTGGAAGCCCTTTAATGATAACCCCTCCATCACAGAGCTTTGCTGTCCAGCCACAACACACGGGCATCAGAGTGGGGCCCTCTGCTATCCTAGCTCTTCTCTGAAGCACTTTCCTCCTCCAGCTCCTCCTTGGCCCAGTTCAGTACCTTCTTTCCCACCCTGGGCAAATCCAAACCAGTGCATGCTTGGGAGTGGTGGCTGATGGCCTGGAGGGGATTTTGATGTTCTGTTCCTCACCAAGCCCTGGTAGCCAGCTCTTGTCTCTGCAGAGGGACAGACACTGGGTGCTGGCTGGGTGTTTTGGGATTGAAGCTGAACTTTTCTGGGAGCCAAGCACACATGTGGGACCCTGTGGCACGACAAGCATCTTGTTCATGAGCAAGACAAAGCCAAGCTGGTGCCCCCATCACATGTGAGGCTGTGGCCACACTTGCACTGTCTCCAATACCACCCAGGTGCTATTTTGCCCTTTTCCCTGTCCCCACAGGGCCAGGTGAGGAGGACTGTAGCCCCTGCACCCCCGAGGGCTCTGCACCCCACTGGCGCTGTGTCCCCACCTGCCGTGAGGGTTTCTATCCTGCCGACAGCCACGGGCTGCCCAACAAAGTCTGCAAGAGGTAGGAACCACCAGAGCAAACCAGGGCCGATGGGGAGCACTGCCAGCTGTGGTAGGATAATGCTGGAAACAGTTCCTAGCTTGATGGAAATTAAAACAGGGATGAGGGAGTCAGGGCAGCTGCAGGGCTGGACCCCACATGCCCCTGCCCTGTGGATTTAGAGCAATGGAGCTGCATGCTCTCCCACCAGAGCCAGCCAAGGTGTCTTAGGGCTATGGTGGAAGGGGCTCAGCCTCAGCCCCGGGCTCTCTGGAGGAGGTGTGGGAGGAACAGCAATGTTTAGGTAAATATTCCAGCTTTCAATTAAACCTGCTCTGTTCGCCCCGTGGCCATGTAGGAGGAGTGTTCCCCACTCCTTGGCCCAGCACGGGGCTGTGTGAGGGACACAGGGAGATGCTGGGAGGCAAAAATTTGCTCCCACTCTCTCCGGAGCTCTGCGCTTTAAGTGGGGAGTGGGAGTGGATTCAGCCTCATGAAAGCAAACACGAAAGGCAAGGATTAAAGTTGACTTGGGAACACACAACACCATCCCTGCCTGCTGGGGTTTCACTCACCTGCACTGTTTCTCCAGTAAGGAGGAACAAGGGACCAGCATCCCTCCCCAGGGATTTCAGGCACAGTCTCCACAAGCCACTGTCCCCAGGGAGGAAGCACAATGTTGGGATCTTTACTCTGAGCAGACGGATGGGAGCAGCACAGATCCCCTTTGCAGCTCTTTTTCTAGCTGGGATGGCTGGGAGGTGAGGTGCATATCCCACTGAATCTTCCCAGAAGGCAAGAACTTTTGGGATGTCACTAGCTGTCACTGGGCATTGAGCTGGCCTCACCAAACCCAGGGCTTCAATAATGTTTCAAGCTTCACATTTGCCCTTCTCCACATCCTCTGGTTTTGTCTGGCTGTCACAGTGCCAGCAGATGTCTTTTGGCTGGCATCCCACTTAGGGTGGCCTGACCAGGGTGTTCAGGCCACAGCAAGGTCTCTGTCCACAGGTGTGATGACCACTGCTCAGCCTGCGAGGGCTCCAGTGGAAACTGCCTCAGGTGTAAGGAAGGTTACAGCCTCCTCGGTGGTTCCTGTGTGACAAATGAAACCTGTACCAATGGTAAGTGGCAGAACTGCTGGCACAGTAGTGCTCTCCTGGGAGTAAGAAATGAGTGGTTTGGGGGATTCCCTTCAGCATTTAAAGTGTTGGAGCTCCTGGGCTTGCTGGGGCATGGCTGCAGCAGGCTGGGCTCCGGCTGTGGGGGGCAGGTGGCTCACCTGGCATTGCTTCTGGATATCTGCCTGTTGCTCAAACACATCCAAGCATTTGTATTTCCTTACAGTTTAGTCTTGGGGCTAATTCTCCCACTCACTGCAAAGCTACTTTATTCCCTCATTAAAACCATGTGAAAGATGCCCTTAAAAAGCAGCTCCTTTTCAATTCTGTCTCCCCCAACACTGGCACAGTTGCTGCGCCTGTTACGTGCAATGTTTGTTTATATAAAATGTTAATCTGCTCTCATTTCTCTTGTTCCTCACCCCGGCCTCCCAGCTGACAAGACTTTCTGTGAGATGGTGAAATCAAACAAGCTCTGTGAAAAGAAGCTGTTTGTGCAGTTCTGCTGTCAGACGTGTCTTATGGCCGGGTAAAGTTCAGCGGCTGCATCCATCCAGGACTTCCACTGACTGCCAGCCCAGTTTTGCCAAATGTTTAGGACAAAAGTTTATTTTTTCAGCTTTGGGAGAGTTTACATGGTGCTGTCAAGCATTTGCTCGTAAGTTTGATAGCTTTAATATCACTGTCGGCGCGTTTCTATAGCAATATGTTAAGCAGAGATTGGAGCGTACCCTGAGTGATCAAGGCCTGGAAGCAGCAGACAAGTGGTGATATTAACACTCTCAAACACTCCTGGTGAGCAGGGACCAATGCATGATCCATGTACACACGCTTGGTTCTTCGCAGCAATCCTACTGATCCACCCGCTCTGAGCGGCCAGCGGGAGCCCTCGCCACAAGGGATGCAGGACTTCACACACCTGCGAGGAAAGAGCCAATTTTGGCTCATTTTTGGTACCCTTTCAGCCAGGTGCCAGCTGATCTAAACCTGCATTGCCAGCGCCGTGCTTTGTACATAGGTAAAACGATGAACCAGGCGGCTCCGGAGCGAGGCCCCACAGCCCACTCTGGCACTCCTGTTCGGATTTGGTCGGTCACTGCTTCCCTCTGGCCGTGGCAATAACTGGAGGTTTAAGGACCAAAGCCAGAGCTGCCCCCTGTGGCTCTGCAGGTGTGTCAGCCCAGCAGGGCTTTGCCCTGCAGGTAACTGCAGCCAGGCAAAACCCTTTTGCCTACAAGGAGTCGTAGGGTTTGGGGGGTGGGGGTTTGTCCACACAGACCAGCCTTACCACAAAATGTATTTCCCTCCTGGAACTGCTTGTACATTGCTGATTAAGTCAGTTCTGGAACAAACTAAATCCTTCCTCTAAACAAGATGTTGTCCCAGTTAATCTTTCTTGGCATTTTGTGTTACGATCCTCCCCGTTTCGCTGGGTACACCCCTCTCTCTCTCACAAAATCCTCCTGTTCATGGCAGTGATTTTTCTTGGGCATCTATTTCCCAAATGAGACATTCCAGGGGTCCAGCCAGGAAACTTAATTCTATGGAACCCTTCCCCAAAACAAACCTTTTTATGCTCTCTCTTAATAGTAAGTCATGTGGTGTTTATATAATTGTGTTTAAAATATCCTTGGCTATGTTGTTTTACAGATTTTTAAAAAATAACTTATACAATCCTTGTTTTTTTTCTCTGTGGACTATTTTTTATATGGAAGTGGGGTATCTTTTTGTGTCTTATTCCTTCTCCTTTACTCCTCTCTGACCCTGCAAAGCCACTCTTTGCACCAGACGTATGTAAACACTCTTTCCTATGCTGCATGTTCTGATTTTCATTGTTAATAGTTTTAATGAGTTGAACCTTTCACCAGTAAAATTCCCAGTATGAATTGTTACCAGGTCCACACGGAGCTGGGATAATCCCTGCTTGGTTTCGGCTGCAACGACACCTGCCCTGCCTGGGCTTGCCCACAAGAGCTCACCTCAGCCAGGTGAGGAGGGGAAAGCCACGCTGTCTCCAGCCCTCACCTGCCTGGACCAAATCCAAGGAAAGATGGAGCTTTGGTGAACTGATTTTTAAGTTAATAAACTATTGATCTCCCCTGACAAATGAATCTGTGCTTTTTCCAAATTCATGCAGCCCAGACTGGAGGCACTGCACGTCCTTACTTTGCTGGACAAAGCAGCTCCCCTGGCTGGAGCTCCTACTCAGCTCAGAGAAACGCTCAGGAACAGATTAGCTGCATCTGCAAATACCTCACTATTGTCATAAAGGTCTTTTACCTTCGCAAGAAACTCAAATCCCAAATACCTGCCCTGTGCCAGGCTGGGCTGGTGCACCCAGGGCCATCTTACTGGGGTTTGGGGCTGTGGTGGGGCACGGGTGAGTTGTATTCTCTAGTGTGGGATCCTGGATGAGCTGGCGGAAGGGCTTTCTCCCCTTTCCCACCCATACAAGGAGTATCCTGAGCCCTCCCAGTTCCCCACTGCAGTTTCCAGCAGCTGGGAACCACGGGACCACTGTTCCCTGTTGGCTGTCTGGGAAGGAGGGGAGCCACCAGAGTGGTTGGGGAAGGGAAGGAGCTGTGGAGCCCTTTGTTTGTTGTGTTGGTTTTGCAACAACCATGGGCCAAGTGCCCCGGGTAGTGCCTGGATATCTGGAACTGAGCTTTTTAAGTGGGGGGAAAAATAAAAGAATGGAGCCCCCCCCCACAAGGGAAGATGCTTGCTCAGAGATATGCAGCTGTGGACTCCTGCATTTTGTTGGTCTTCACATTTGTCAGATGATAAATGTGAATCAATCACTTTCAGTGATTCCTTCTCTTGCTGCAGGATTTCCCTTTCAGTCTCAGGCCAAACCAGAGGTGAGAACTGGGGTGACACACTCCTGGCTTCTGCCCCTTTGGTTGGAAAATACCGAATTTCTCCTGCTGTGTTAATGACAAAACAGGAGCTGTGGATCAGGAGTAGTACTGTGCCAGCCTTCCAGTTCTCTGCCTCACAGCAGCCTGCCTCTAAATACTGCTCCCTGGTATATTTAGATGTACTGAAATGCTACAAAGAAAGGAAAATGCTTACTCTTACATCTTGACATAACTTAAAATACACACTGGGGAAAGCAATGCAATTTAAGATGACCAGTCCCCAGCAGTTCCAGCTCTATCCTGCTTCCTGCTGCCTTCCAGCCTGCCAGGGAAAGAAAAACAAATTCCGCACATTGAATTCATGCAACAACATCAGCTTCCAGTGTTTCCCTCAGAAATCATTCTTGTAAAGTAATAAAATCCAGATTATTTCTCCAAGCTGTTGCAATACTTGCTTGGAGCTATTAAAGTCTGACTGGTATGCTCAGAGGATCAAAGTGGCTGTGTCTTCAAGATAAATGCATATTTAGGCAATTTATTAAAGCTCATTTCTCTGTTGTCTCTTGGCACCAAAGCCAAATCTATAATAGCTGTTTTCTGGAAAGTCTTAGCACAGCCTGACTCCTCGTTTGTAGTTTGGCCGTGGGATTGCAGCCACAGCCATCTGCCATTGTGCAGTTGGCAGGTGGGGAACACAGATCTTAAAAATCATTGCTTTGAGTTTCCATTGCAAAGAAAGGACTGTTGAGAGCTTGTGTGCAGCGTCTGAGACCCAGAATCCATCTGCTCACAATTACAATTCTATTGTGGCTGTAGAGCTGAGGCAAACAGATGTATTGTGCTAAGGGAGACAGGTCCATGTTTTATTTGGCCTTGTCAGAGGCAGGACCTGCTTTGCAGGAGACTGCAAAGAGTCTCCTTATAAGAACTGCCTGAAATGACTAAAGTCTCTGTTGTCTTTAACGCTGCATGATGCCTGAGTCACGTACAACAATACTGCTAATTCTTGGGTTTTTTTCTTGTGACAGCTCCCTCTTGTTCTTTCTCCCTCCTATGCTATAAAACAAATGCAGCTGTTATAAAAACTTGACTCTGTGCTTTCCCATACAGTTTTGGTGAGGGAGTTTTCACAGCAGGGAGCACAAGAGCTGCCTGAGCCTAGCTGGTCCCTGGCAGGGCCAGCTCTGACGCTGCAGTCCTGGGGACTGAGCCAGGCGTCATGCCCGGGGTGATGCCCTGAGAAGCTCCCAAAAGAAAAGCATGAGCCATCCCTGTGCAGTGCCAAGCGTGGCTGCAGGATTTAGCCTGTTATCCTTTGGGTTCACAGAAATGTCATGGCTCACAAAAAATATCCTTCCCTCGACAGCAGTGGAGACAGAAATCATCCTTCCTCATCGTACTCTGTGGGTCCGGAAGGCTGGGGAGGGATCTCCCCAGAAGCAGTGGCTTGGTGACATTCAGCAGGTTTTGGGGGTCTGAGGGTGTCCCTTTACTTGTCACTTTCAGTCCACTGTGGTTCACCCACCAGCTGAGCCCTCCCTGGTGATGCCAGGCAGTGCCCCAGCCTCAGACCCAGGGACCTGTGGGGGGAGTTCCCAGCCAGACACCGCAGCCAGAGCCACCTTAGCTCCCCCAGAGCTATTCCCAGCTCTTCCTTGCTGCTGCCCAGATTCCTAAAGCCGGTTAGGGGGATGCAGTGACATTTACAAGTACGTTTTACCTCACAGATAAAGGGTGTGTGTAGTGCTGCAGGCTGTGGGGTGTTCCCAGCCCATCACAGCACTACTGAGAGCAGGAATGCACATGGGAGTGACAGAGAAACTGCCCCAAATGCTGCGGGAGGAAGGTGCTTATGGACAACACAATGTCCAGGAGCAAAGGCTGAGCTGCTGCTGGGATGGCCGGGAAGCACCGGGAGCTGTGGATGTAGTGGAAGGTGCCCTGGCTCTGCAGCAGGAGGGGAGCAGCAGGCGCCTGAACACGGCTCTGTCCGAAGGGAAGCACCAGCCACGGTATGAAGCGTTCTCCTGCTCTGCCAGGATTTCTGCAGATAAATCTGTGCCTGGAAACACCAGCAGGTGGGAGGGAACCTCTGCTGGCATCTGTGCTGCTTTAGGGCACTGCTGGCTCACAGCAAAGCCAAGTCCCTTCTGAGCTTGTGGCCCATCAGAGGAGCGGGATGCAGGGATAGGGAGTTGGGGGGCTGTATCAATTCCTGAGGAGGGGAATGCAGGGATGGGGAATTGAAGGGGTTTGTATCAGGTACTGAGGAGGGGAATGCAGGGATGTGGAGTTGAAGGGGTTTGTATCAGGTACTGAGGAGGGGGATGCAGGGATGTGGAATTGAAGGGGTTTGTATCGGGTACGGAGGAGGGGAATGCAGGGATGGGGAATTGAAGGGGTTTTTATCGACCCCTGAGGAGGGGAATGCAGGGATGGGGAATTGAAGGGGTTTGTATCGGGTACGGAGGAGGGGAATGCAGGGATGTGGAGTTCAAGGGGTTTTTATCGACCCCCGAGGAGGGGAATGCAGGGATGTGGAATTGAAGGGGTTTGTATCGGGTACTGAGGAGGGGAATGCAGGGATGTGGAATTGAAGGGGTTTGTATCGGCCCCTGAGGAGGGGAATGCAGGGATGTGGTCTCTGCCGTTCGCTGTCTCGGCGCTCGGCTGGGCGGCCTGCGCGTGCTCGGCGCTCGGCGCGGTGTCCTGCGGCGGCGCGGCCTGGCGGGGCCTGGCGCGGTGTGTCGCCGTGTGTCGGGGTTTGTCGCCGTGTGTCGGGGTTTGTCGCCGTGTGTCGGGGTTTGTCGCCGTGTGTCGCCTTCTGTCGGCGTTTGACGCCATGGTGAAGCTCACGGCGGAGCTGATCGAGCAGGCGGCACAGTACACCAACGCCGTCCGCGACCGGGAGCTCGATTTGCGGGGTGCGCGGGCCCCGCGGGGCGAGAGGAGCTGTGCTGGGAAAGGGGCGGGCGAGGGCTGAGGACTGAGGGCCGGGGGTGTGGGTGTGGGGGTTTGTGTGTCTGTGTGGGTGGGGTGTGTGTGGGTGTGGGGATTTGGCGATGTGGGTGTGTTTGGTGAGGCCTGGGGTCGGTCGGTGATGGAGCCTGGGGTCGGTCAGTGTTGGAGCCTGGGGTCGGTCAGTGTTGGAGCCTGGGGTCGGACTGTGATGGAGCCTGGGGTCGGTCGGTGATGGAGCCTGGGGTCGGTCAGTGATGGAGCCTGGGGTCGGACTGTGATGGAGCCTGGGGTCGGTCGGTGATGGAGCCTGGGGTCGGACTGTGATGGAGCCTGGGGTCGGACTGTGTTGGATCCCGGAGGAGAGGCTCTGATAGGGCTTGGAGGGTTCCTGATGGATCTTGCAACGCGTCCTGGCGCCTTCCGTGGCCAAAGGCGCTGAACAAGGATGGGGAAGCCGCGGGGAGGTTGTTGGAGGGGCTGCAGTGGCCGGGGTTGGGGATGAAGAGAGGTTTAAAGAGGCTCCAGTGGCTTCGGAACCTGCGGGGGATGTGAGGGGGTGAATCGCAGAGTGGTGGAATGGTTTAGGTTGGGAGGGAACGTAAAGATCATCTCGTCCTAATCACCAAGAAGGGAAAATCGGGGGAAATGTGGGAGGGATGTGCCAGAAAGATGGGTTTGCCGAGGGGGAGGAAGAAGGATTGAAAAAGCCATGAGGGCTGTTGGGTTTGAGGGGGAGTTTGGTCTGGTGGTGGTGTGGAGGAGAGTCGATCCCGAGGTGTTTTGTCTGAGGCTTATCAGCACCCTCTGTCCATCCAGATTTGTCCCCACACACTCTGGTTTGTTTTGGTCTGCTCTGCTGTGGGCACCATCTAATCCCTGCCTTGCACTCTCTCTCCAGGCTATAAAATCCCTGTTATTGAGAATTTGGGGGCCACTCTAGACCAGTTTGATGCCATTGATTTCTCTGACAATGAGATCCGAAAACTGGACGGGTTCCCCCTGCTGCGGAGGCTGAAAACGCTCCTCATGAATAACAACAGGATTTGGTAAGGAGCTGTGCTTTGGCCTGGTGGGACCCTGGGGCAGAGGAGGATGCTCTTGGGTAGGTGCAGGAGTGTTTGCTTCAGGCAATAAAACCACCACTGAGCAACGTGTGGGCCCTCTCGCTTTCCTTATTCAATGCAAAAGTCAGTGTTTGTTTCTCAGCCAGGACAAGGAGATGCAGAGTTTGGGATCTGGCCAGATCTTTGGATTTCAATAATCAGCTTCATAAAGACAGGCATAAAGGGATACCTGCAATTGAATGGATTTAAATCTCATATATCAGCTAATATTCTTGCAGGGATTTATTGCCAGCTTTATTAGAAAAGTGTTTTTGGTGCTCACCCAAACTTCTGCCAGTGTCAGATTGGGTTGTTCACAGGGAGATCCTCTGTGTTATTGTGTTTCTCTGTGTATTTCCCCCATTGCTAATTCCTGCCCTAAATAAACTTTTGGTTTTTGTTGTTCTTCAGTCGGATTGGTGAGAACCTGGAACAGGCTCTGCCCAGCCTCACAGAGCTCATTCTTACCAACAACAACATTGCTGAACTGGTAAGCTGTGATGCAGGATAAAGCTAAACAAGCTTAAAATTTGTGGTTTTCCTCTCTCTAATTAATCCATTTTCCTGACAGTAGTGCCATATCCTTTTGGTAATAGTTGGTTCTCTCTCTTTAGAGTAATATCCTGCAGTTTTGGCAGTAGTTAATGGTGTACATGCTTTAATGAACATGATTTGCATCGTGCAATGGAACAGCAGTCACAAAGCTTAGTGGTTTTCCTATTAAAATAGTTGCAGTAATTTAATTAATCTCTAAAATAGATATGAGTTCAGGAACTTTGTTTTCAAATGTTTGATTTTTTGGCTAAAGGGGCTTAAAATTTCTTGCTGTGCTCCCTTTATCCAGGGTGAACTGGATCCGTTATCAACTATTAAATCATTGACTTACCTGAGGTATGTAACCACAAAAAGAAAAGCTGCTCTTTCTCTGGTGTTTGAACTCTGCTACTGGCCTGGCCCTTTGCTGTGGTCTGGAATGATCTGCTTTTTATGAGCTGTGACAGATCCTTTATGTCTAAAAATTGAATTGATACTAAACAATGTTTCCTCTACTCTTCATAAACATCTGGTAATTTATGTCTGAGGTTTTATATCACTGACAGACTGTTGGGGTAATGAGATGTAACATCTCTATAAACCAATACACAAGTGCTGAAGTGAACTAAGCCCTTAAAAACCTAAGCCCCAAAGGTTTAATCTGTTGATAAAAACCCACGAGTTTAAAGTACATGTAAACAAGGACTTTTCAATAATACTGCATTTGGTGTGAGGGACAGAAAGAAACACAGTTTGTCCTGCTAATTTTCAGTTGATCAGTGTCCAGATAGGAAAAGTGATGTTTCAGTTATTTTTGGGGGGAGTATTATGATTATTTAGAGATTGTTCTTTATGTCATCCTTCAGTTAAATCTACTGAATTGCTAAAGTGCAAGTTTTTATTATAATTTCTATAATATCAAAGAGCTGTCACTAGGCTTATTTCATGGGATTATTTGTTATCTGTTACAGCAGGAAGTACATGAATGCATTTCAATTATATTAATGTATTTCAATACAAGTGTATTTTAAAATATTTTATATTAAGAGCTTCTTTATAACCTTTATTTATTTCACAGCGTTCTAAGGAATCCTGTGACAAATAAGAAACATTACAGATTATATCTAATTCATAAAGTTCCCCAGGTCAGAGTGCTGGATTTTCAAAAAGTGAAGCTTAAAGTAAGTCTGTTTGCTTTTGATTTAGTTCTGGGCTTGGGGTTTTTTGGGTATTTTTTTGCATTCTTGAAAATTCACCACTAACAATGATCTTGTTGCCATAGTTGTAAATTTTATTGAAACTCTGTAAGTGGCTCTGCAATGCTCTCATTGTTTCCTTTCATGGTTTCGTTCTGTTAAGGATATAATCTGTTTAATTATGTTTAATTAAGTTTTAGTGCCTTTGTTTGGTGTTTTCTGTCCCTCTGGTGTTGGTAGGAGACACCTCTAGAGGAAGAAATGAGCAGACACCACTGCCCTCAGCTCTGGGGGGGGGGGATGAGTGTGGGAAAGAGCTCTTAAAATTTTAAGAGCACGAGGCTGATACATCTTTGTGTGTTTGGGCAATGTTTATCTTCTTGTTCTTACATCTGGTCTTCATGTACCAATTTCACTGATGAGGATGAGCCAAAGTGTCTTTCTTGGCCAAGTCAGAAGCTTTGCAAACTGTGATGTTCTCAAATTAACTTTGTGTGTGTGTGTGGTATCGCTGTAGGAGCGACAGGAGGCAGAGAAAATGTTCAAGGGCAAACGGGGTGCACAGCTTGCAAAGGATATTGCCAGGAGAGCAAAAACGTAAGATAAAACAAATTTACACTGGCATCCTCCTTCAGAAACACCACTTTCTTTGTGTGCAGTATCAGGCAGAAAACTGAAATATCAGCTGCTGGCAGGATGCCTCAAAAGCTTTGAGAGCCAGATGTGCCTTGTCCGAGCACCCCGAGTTTTGGATGGTGGTGAATACATCTCAGAAATATTTCTGAAAGAGAGAACTTGGTCAAGGTGGATTCACTGAAGTCAACAAGCAGGAAACCTTAATTTTATTTTTGTTATTTAACTGCAGAGAGGTGACCATTACTCAGTTTGAGTTTAGTGGGGGTTTCCTCTTAGATGATTGGTAACTTAATTCTTTTGCTTTGCCAAGGAACAAACTGCAAAATCTGCTGTAGTTAGGAGATGAAATACAAATGAAAATGTTTAATTTAGCTATTACAGTATATGTTTATTTAGTTTAATTGTTAAGTGGTGCATCATATGTTTTAATCAACCTATTTGGTAATAAGAATTGAGATCATGTGTGGCAACAGCATTTCCAAATTCATGGTTAAATAGAAAAATGTCTTGAACTTATTTAGCATTTAAAGCTATAATAGATGGATTTGAGTTTGAATTTGTGAATGGAAAGGGATTCAGGTTTGTGACAGTTTTATAATAAGCAGATGGTTTTCCTTAAATCAGTAGCAGCAGATAACTTTTCCTTTTGACTGTTAAGATGAATTCCTAGTGTAGACTTTACTTTAGGTTGTTGTAATATCACATTTGACACATGGGAACAGAACACCCATTTTCAGTTACTCTTTATTTATCCACCCTGCTTTTGTAATGGCAGCCGACCAGCTGAGTGTTCAACAACATCCAAATTGAAAAGCTTTTGTCTTTTCTGCCTGATTAATAAAGTTAATTTCTGCCTCTGAGCAGATGAAAAGTGGGGTGGGGGGGAATGGGACAGCGAGGACAAGTAGCTGGTGTTTCTGAAGGAGGCAATTCTTCACTGTATCAGTTTGTTAACAAAGATAAGATACTACACTTGATGGAATTAAATGCTTTCAAACATAGTTTGAAGCATTTCAAGTTACGAGAAGCAGCTACTCTTCAAAAAGTGTAACAGGCTTTTTTTTTTTTTTTTCTTTCTTTCCCTTTTGAAGCTTCAATCCAGGGGCTGGTCTGCCAACTGACAAAAAGAAAACTGGGCCCTCCCCAGGGGATGTGGAGGCAATTAAGGTAAATATGTCAGGAGAAAGAAAAGTGGAGGAGAGAAGCTGTCACGGATACAAACTGAGCAAACATTTCCTTTGTGCTGTTCAGACAAATAAATCAGCGTGTCCTGACTCTGGTTTAGGTTCTTTTTCTGTAAGTTTTCTTCTGACCTACCAGTATTTTGAATATTTAAATGAAATGTCAACCTGAGCTTAGAGTTCTTCCAAGAGAGGGGGGGAAGCGCTGATTTGTCATTTGTAGAATTTTCTAGAGCTAGAATTTAGTAAACTCTCACAGGCGTTCGGTGTCACTTAACTGGTAGAAATCTGGGTTTTGTGTTTGTTGTGAGCAGACTGCCAGAGGGTGTGAGGATTCACTGAGTTCTCTGTTTCTCAGACTGCCATAGCAAATGCCTCGACCTTGGCTGAGGTGGAGCGGCTGAAGGGTTTGCTGCAGGCGGGACAGATCCCCGGCAGGGAGCGGAAATCAGGTCACTCTCTACTTCTGCTACTCCTCTTCAAACAGAACCCCCCTCTCCTCCTTGCTCCCTGGTGCTTTCTGTGATCTTTCTAGGGAGTTGGGTAGAGAAAGTGGCAGTGTGGTCATCCGTGGGGCACGTCCCTGGGAGATCTGCCTGGTCTGGAGTGCAGCTCCGGGCTGTCAGCTGCACTCCCTCCAGAGAGAAGTGCCGAACAAGGAGGACTCCAAAGTTCCTCACAGTTATTTAACAAAATGAGATTAATTAGAGAGTCTCTCTGGACCCGTGCTGAGCGGCAGTGCCTCGGGGGTGGGTGCAGCAGTGTGTCTGGGAGCTCTGCAGAGATGGCTCTCAGCTGCAGGCTGGCCATAGCTCCAGTTTTCTGGATATTTGGGCTTCCTGGATTTTCCTTTCTGCAGAGTTTTTAAAGGTTCCCGTTATGACCAGAGGGATGGGGAAAGAACAGCAAGGTCTGCAGCAGCTGCCCTGAAACTCTGATCTGTCCTTTCAGGCCCATCGGAGGACGGCGAGGAAGAAATGGAAGAGGACACAGTGCCAAACGGATCGTAGCCCGGGCCGGGCCGTGCTCCCCAGGAGCCCTTTGCTGTGCCGTGCCGTGCCGGTGACCCCGGCGGGGCCCCTTGGCCGCCGTCCCCGCGCATTTCGGTGTTCAATAAACGAACGGTCCCTTTTTCCCCGGTGGTGCCGCGTCCGCTGTCCGGCCGGGGCGGGGCGGGAGGGGCTTCTCTGCACCCTGATTGGCTGCCTTGCGCCTGCCCCCCTTCTCTCATTGGTCGGAGCAGCCTCACGTCACGCTGGGCACTCTGCCAGCGGTGACGCGGCGCTTCCCGCCGCCGGCGGGCGGGGCGGTGATTGGCGGAGCGGGGCGGGCCCGGACGTGAAGCGGCGGCGGACGGGGCGGTGATTGGCGGAGCGGGGCGGGCCCGGCCCGGACGTGAGGCGGCGGCGGGCGATGGAGCTGGAGGGCGGCGGTCCGGCGGCGGGGCCCGGGCCGGCTCTGGGCCGGGGCGGCCTGGAGGCCCTGCAGCACACGGGTGAGGAGCCGGGGGCGAGGGCGGGGGGCGGCGGGGCCGTAGGCGCGGAGCCGGGGCCGCTCCCCCGCTCGGGTGGGCCCCTTGCCGTGCGGCCCGCGCTCACCCCCGGCCTGTCCCCGTCGCAGTGGGCTCGGTGCTGTCCAGCTATGGCTGGTACATGCTCCTGGCCGTCGTCGCCGTGTATCTCCTGGTGCAGAAGGTGTCCCGCAGCCTGGCGGCGCGGCCGAGCGGCCGGCCCGGAGCAGCTGAGGCGGCGGAGGGTGAGTACAGAAAGCGCTGCGGCCGCCCCAGAGCCGGGGCTCGGCCCAGAGCCGCTGGCATCCGCACAGGGGGCTGGAGGGGGGAACGGCCCCAAAGAGAGCCGGTTGTGAGCGGGTTAATGCAGAGGGATGCTCGGGATAACCTGTCAGATCCCGAGCATCGGCTCTGAAGAGATCACCCGGAATGGCTGGGCTAAGGGAAGTGCTTTGAAAAGGAGGAAAGGAAAAGAAAAGCTTTATCCCAAAGTTTTATGTGTGGGAGTGGAGGAGTGGGACGTCACAGAACAAGGGATGCCTGCTCCTTGGTGGTGCAGGAGCTGAGGGGATGGAGGCTGAAAGCACCTGTGGGCAGTCACCAAATAATATTTCACCAAATAACTTTTAACCAAACAAACCCAGAACACCCAAACCCAGGGCAAAATACTTCTATAAATATTCACTTTTTATTAATATTCATCATCCCCTCCCTGTGACTCTTTGCTGGTTCCTGCTCTGTCAGGACTGTGTACATGTGGGGTGTGACACTCTGTGTTATCTTTGGGAGTGTGGCACAGGTTGTTACTCTCACACAGTCACGATCCTGCTGAAAAGCACAGGCTGTGCTCAGGGATCTGCCAAATCCACGAGTGCTTGGCACTGATCCTGTGGGCACATGGCACGACAGGACATGGGGCCCCAGTACAATCTAATTTGCGTGCCCTTATCCTTCTGCTGTTCTTTTGTGATGGTACTTAAATGGCGATTTAATTGCCCAAACTGCCTGTAAAATGAAATTACTGAAAGTACTGACATTTCTTTTTCATATTCATCACGGGATTGTAGCAAAAAATGAGGCAAACAAATGTGGAGATGCTTCAGCTGCTAGAAGAAAACAGAACAACATTTGCCTTTTTTTGGGGGTATAATTTTCCTTTTGACCTTCAAAAGCCACCCATGAAGAGCAGTGGTGACTCAGTGTGGACTTTCTGAAACCTCCAGGTGTCTCTTGAGCTGTGTGTCATGTTTGTAAGTGATTTCTCTGCTGATGGAGGGTGTTAAATCCACTGCTGCACTGACACCAGCAGGACCCATTGCCAGAAGGAGTAGGAGTGAATGTGGGCTGGTTGTCTCATCCTTCTGCGTAAAAGAAGTTCTCTGGGTAAAAATGGTCCCTGTGAAGCCTGGGTGATATTTCTGAATTAATTTGTCTCTAACAAATCCTTCAGAAATAGAAGGAAGTGTCCTTGAAGTGTAAGGTTTAAATTTTATGGTTAAGTACACATGAGTCCTTATTAAAATCTTGCTAAAGTAATTGGTTTAAAACAGTAAAACATGGTGAAGTTTAATTCAGCATATAAATTGCTATAAAAGATTAGCTGGAAACTGAACTTGAGCTGGGATTTTCTGCAAAACAGCTTGCAGGGAGAGATGTGAGTCTTTCCTTACTGCAATTCTTTGAGGGGACCATCTAGAATTTACTTTGAGTAGCTTTGCAAACTCTCTCCTGATTTCCTAGAACCTGACGTGGTGGTAAGAAGGCAGGAAGCTTTGGCAGCAGCTCGCCTCAGGATGCAAGAGGAATTGAATGCACAAGCAGAAAGATACAAAGAAAAGCAAAGACAGGTAACCAGAGAGCATTTCTTCCTTTAACTCATAGATTTGTCATCAAGCACTTTGCTGGTGTAAAAGACAGCAGCAAATTGTAATTATGGGCCAGGTGTTCATTTTTTCATAGGTAAACCTGTACCTGCAGGAGCTTAGCTGTGTGTGCAGTGAATGGCTGCAGGGGTTTTGCTGGCATTTAAATTAACTGTGCCATGGCACTTCTGTGTTTTCTGCTCTTAATGGCAAATAGAAGTGTTAGAAATGTAGCTTAGCACTGCTGCAATTTAAGGGTCTGAATTACAGCTTGAGATCACGAGGAATAGCAAATTGCTGTGTGGGGCAGTGCAGAAAATGGGTGTGATCAGCATAGCAATAACACTGATCATCATCCCACTTCTTCTGGTCTTGCTTTAGCAGTCAGACACTCAGACGTCAGTTTATAGCTGATGCTTCCAGTAATATTGGCAGTTAAAAACCAAGGGGAAGTCCTTTCTTCTTCTGTAGAACCCCTCATTGTGTGTTAAATTCCTGTCATATGCAATATTCTTTACTTAGTACTTTTTATAGTACTAAGTATTATTTACTTAGTATTACTGTATTACTTAGTAATTACTTAGTAGTAGTATTATTGTAGTACTTAGTACTTTTTATAGACTCAGGGTTTAAACTTGCCACTTGGTTCTGGTTTGCTTTCAAAATCTTTTAAAGCATCAAGTGGCCAAAAGAAGCTGCAGACTCAGTCAGTACATTCTGAGGAGGGGAAGAGATGTGGGTGTATAAAAAGAGTAAATTCTTCCATAATCTCAGAGGTTTAATTTAATACAGTTTAATTAGTCTGTTGTAGCTGTTTCTGGGGGCTGTTTTAGCTCTGAAATCTTAGTTTTAAGATGAAGCCTGGTTCCTGGGTTTGTTCTGTAGCTCGAGGAGGAGAGGCGAAGGCAGAAGATCGCCATGTGGGAGAGTATGCAAGAAGGGAAAAGCTACAAAGGAAACCTGAAACTGAATCAGGTAACAACCCTGTTACTCAGGTCACAGTTGTGCTCCTGTGATTAAGGGAGCTGAAATTCACATTGAGGAACTTTTTTGCTTTTCTGAACAGCAGGAAGCAGAGTCTGGTGCCTCCGCCTCAGCAGTCCCGAAATCTAAACCAAACAAAAAGCCTTTGAGAGGAGGTGGTGAGTATGGAATCCTTCAGACACTCTGAGCTTGGAACAGGTCATTTATCCAGCTGTATCTGTGGACTCTGTACATATTTTTTGTCTTTTTCAAGGAGGAAACAAAACGTTCCTTACAAACGAGCTCTTTATCTTTGATCAGCTGGTCTGCTCTGCCCGTTGTGCAAAAGCTGGCAGGAAGTTTTGGGATTGCTTTTCCCTGGGAAAAGAATGTGTCAGGTTTTTTTGTAAATACGCTTTGGCATAATTTACTGAGATTTTTGTCACTCACAATTACAGATTCTTGCAGTATTTCTGGGATCCCTCCCCTATCATTGTATAAGTTCAATAATTTAGTATCTATGCTATCTTTAAAGGACGTGTAGTTCTGACTAAATGCAGGAAGAGGTATTTTACTTTGTATTGTGTAGATTCAGAAGATGAAAGAAATTATTATGTAAAGTGTGACCTTATTTTTCATACACCACAATGCTGACCTATTGAATATATAAATCCTGTAGATGTATAAACTCTTACCAACTCTCACAAAGCACCAGAAGGTCTCACTGTTAAACTCAGTCACCTGCTGGGATCATCTTGATGGATGAAGTGCTTTCTGTGGCCTCACATTGCCCATGGCAGGCTCACTGGCCATGCAGGCAGTCTGCTTCCTCTCCTCTCAGCCCTTGCCATACCTGCAGGTCCTGATTTGGGTATATTTTAATGACAATTTTCCGTGGTGGAGCACATCATCCAGGCTGAAAAGGAGGCCCACTTAGGGTGCAATGCTGAGTGACTTGATTTAAATGTATGAAACCTGTGGATTCTTGATTAAGCATACTAAACCTCAATAACAATGCAGTGCTGGGATTTCTGCTTTGAGTATTTTTACTGATGTTTGAGGGACTTAAGGGATTGATTCACCTTAGGTTGTTTAATGTGAGGGTGTGATGTCTGATGCTGTCTTTGCTGTCATAGGGTATTTATCTCCCTGGGGGATGAGAAATGCAGGGGTCAGCTGTGCTGAGAACCAAGATCAGGGCAGCTGGGTTGGGGCACCCTTCCAGCTGCTACCTGTCCTAGTTTAATCCTCAGCAAAGTCTTTGCTTAAGTAACCAATTACAGAATTAGAGGTCTCAGATCTTCCCCTGAGGTAGATCAGCATGAAGTGAAAGAACCATCTGTGCTGCTCAGCTGCTCAGTTAAGCTAAAAAGCAAAACTTGGCTGGTGGGAGAAAAACAAATTTCAAAGCTAAAGGTGATGCTGGGAGTTTCAGTGGAACAGGTTGCTTTGAAACCCCTCTGGTTAGCAGTGCTACTAGAATTTGGGTTCTTAGGTTTGTACAGAACAAATTGAAGATGTTTGCCAAGTTGTAACTTTCTGAGTGTGTTGTCCTGGCATGAAATTTCCCAGGGTTACAGCATTAGGATGATCAGCTAAAGTGTATTTGCCTTACTGCCTATGCTTGCCTTTTCAAATGCTGTAAAAAAATACTTTGCAGTATTAATGAATGGATTTACCTTTTGACCTTCAGAGTATTCCTTGCAGGACTGGAATAAAGGATTATTTTAAGTCCCTGACTGTTGTGGCTCTTGGAGAACAGATACACTCTTGGAGAGTTTACTGTAAGAGCTGCTGTTGCTGCTCTATTTATCCTGCAGGGCAGCACTGCAGCTTTAGTGCAGACTTAGAAAAATTAAATGGTAATTCATTTCAACTTCATTTAATCCAAATTGAACAAACTAAAACACAAGTGTTTTGCAGTGGCTTTTAAAGAAAGAAACCCTCTCAAGTCTGAATGTTTTCTGTGCTTTCATTTTCCCTAAAGTGCTGCGTGTGTAAAATATGAACAAGGTGTAAATATTATGAGATCTATTTTTGGTGTTCCTTGTGCTTTGGTGAAAGGCTGTAGAGGTTGAATATTAACAGGGTGGGTTTCTGCTCTGTTCTAGGCTATAATCCACTGTCTGGAGAAGGAGGAGGGACGTGCTCCTGGAGACCCGGCCGGCGGGGCCCGTCAGCAGGTGGATGAGGCTAATGTCCCTGGTGTCCCCTGGCACTAGCAGGCTTGATCTTAACCCCTGTCTAACTGCCTACAGCTGGCCTGTCACAGGGACTCCTTTGGGGCTGGTTTAGTTCACTTGTGAACTTAAAACTGTTTGTTTGTTTGTTTGTTTGATTTACACAGTTTCCAAATTGTAACGCATTGGCTGATCCTACACCAGAAAAATACCTGATCCTCTTAGAGAGGGCAAAGAGAGAAGCAATTTCAGTATAATCAGTTTATTTTTACTTTTCTGTAGAGAGGGAGCATAGTCTCCAGCCAAGGTGAATCACCTGGGATTATGAGGTTGGGGCTCTCTGGCAAATTACTTCTGTAAGATGAGGATATTTAAATTGTTACCAGATTTACTTTCCAGCTAAACACAGTCATCTAGAAAAGAAGGATATTATCATTGGCAGACACCTTGAATTTAGGCAGAGGGACTTCCAGGAAAAGTACAGGTGATCTGACAAATGCCACGGATTTGCACCCAAGGCCAGTTATTGCAGAACAGTCTCTGTGACAAACCAGCTTGAATGATGTTTTCCTTATAAATGGTGAACAAACCAGTGAGGATTACTGATGCTAGACAGCAGACAGGGGGGGTTCTTGCTATTCTTTTTTTTTTTTCCTTTTTTCTTTCTTTTTTTTATTTCAACTGCTTTGTAAAAACAAGACACTATTAATATTAAATATAATTGCAAACATCATAAATCTAGTATTTACAATGTCGTGGTTTTCTACAGCATCTTTTTTGTAGAAGGCATTTGTTTTAGTGCAATAAACATGTATAAAGCAACTTGGGAGATGAAGTGACCCTGCTGCAGCTTGTGCAGCACCAAAGCTGAGGGTGGTGTGTGCTAAGGAGGGCTCTGGCCACTGAAAGTGTCACATTGGCAAGTGAGGGGTGCAAGGAGGGTGTGATGTTCATCCTTCTGGGGTGTGTGTCCAGCACTGAGGACAAAAAACAACCAAACTTTCCAAGCATCCCATCCCCTTGATTTTCTCTCTAAAATGCAACAAATAAAATCCAGGTTGTCTTTGGAAAGCAGTGAAGTAATTCCTGTTGCATAGGACAAGTGTCCCTGTGTCCATTTGCTGTTCCTGAGCTGGTCTGTGTGCATTGGGGTAGGGAGCAGTGGTTCCTTAGAGTTTGGAGCTGCTGAGCACTTGTTTCTGAATATTGGAATACTTGTGCTTATTGATAGATATGAGTGTCAACTTTGAATGCACTGTTTATAAGCATGTTGGTATTTCTCTTGACTAGAAATGCAACACGAGCCTGTTTTTAGAGAGTTTTAAAGGCCAAGAACCTTTTGTTTTATACACAACAAAGTGTTTGGTCAAGTGTGTATGGAAGGTGGAGTGAGGCTGTCCCTGTGGAAATTCATTCAGAGGCCCGTGTATGTAACTTCAGGTTTTAATCCTTAATAAGGAAAAATAATAGAGGTTGGGAAGGATATTTTCAAGATCTGAAGAGTCTTCCTCAGGAAAGAGGACTTAAGTTGTCATGCCTTAGGGAACATCTTCTCCCATGTGTTGGGGAAACAGGCAACAGACTGAGGTTTTGTCTTCAGAAAAACAAAAGGGGGAGGTTGTTGTCTTAAAGAACCAGAAATCCTTGTGTTGATAAAATGGTCAGAGATGGGTTTATTTAATTCAGTAAAAACATTTGCAAAATAAATAAGCAGGTCTTAACTGAGCATATACTAATCTTTCTCTGTCTCAAAACTTGCTTCTGGCTAGGACTAGGGATATGGCTTTTTGCCCAATTCTAAAGTTTAATAAGACATGTCAAGTGAAAATGAAATGATGTACGTATTTCTGGATGCTTCAACTTTATTTCTCCTTTTTTAATTCTATTTCTTTTAATCCTCAAGTTCCTGAATTTTTCATAGTCAGACACTTCTAAGCTATTGAACAGGGTGGGAGGATGAACCTCAGTTCATAAAACTTTACTTTTGGCTCACAACCTGTACAAGAGGGAAGGGTTTTTCCTCTGACTTCAAATGGAAAGCTCTCCCCTGACCACAAACATTATGGAAAGGTGGTTGCTTGCTGCTTTATAGCTCAGGAGTGAAGCATGCAGAAAGCATTAGGTGAAAGTGAACTATTTAATGAAGCCATTGTTCCTGGTTTGGTATGAATTCCCAAGAACTTGAATTATGAAAGATCATATTAAAAAGCCTTCAGGAGATTTTTTTTTCCCCCCCACTAGAGCAGTTATGCAAGAAGTCTCTTGCTTTACTCATGCAGATGTTCTGGAAATACCTCTGCCTTGAAGCTGGGGAATAAAGTATTTAACTGATGTATAATGGTATTTAACCACTGAAGAATAATCAGGTTTTGGGTATTAAAAAATCCAAAAATCAGGCAAGTGTTCAGAGGCACAAAAAATTCCTGAAAATGTTACTTGCTTGAGAAGTGCAGCTAAGCATTTTTTTTTGTTGCTTTTAGATGATTTATATGCTGGAGGAGCAAGAGCTTTTTGTTTTCTTTAAATTGCAGATGAGATCTGGTTTGTGCATAGTTCTCTTAACTATTCATCAGGAGATACTGAGCACTGGCGTTCAAACGACCCAAGTTGTCAGGCTCATAAAAATTATTTGGCTTTATTTATGCCTTTAAAAAACATTGTGAAATGAGGGAAAGATTTTTAAGAGTGATATTGCATACTTGGGCGTTTAAAAAATATGTTTCTTATGCTGGAAATTTTTAATAACAAACAGAAGAGGGAGTTGGGGGAGTGAGGGCAATGGGGGAATCTGTCAGCAGAGCTGTTCCCAGGTGTTCCAGTGTTATCTGTCTCAATCAAAGATCCATGTGAATGAAAATTATAATTGCACCTGTATCTGCAAGGAACTGCTGTTCTTGCAAAATCTGAGTGCAGATGAGGTTTGTTAGTACTGGCATTTCACATCTGCTGTGTTTTATGCAGTTCTGTACTATTCTGACTCAAAGCTCAAGGAGCTGGGCTGTTCTGCAGTGGCTCTGTGCTCAGACTCTGCTGATACTCAGCTCAGGTGTTTAGATTGGGGTTTTTTTGGGGGGGTCGTGTCTTATTCCCCTCCCTAGAAGATGACTTTGCATTCCAGAGCTCTGTGAAGGGGGATGGCATCCAACTTGAGGGTCTCCTGTACATTTTACCAGCAATCCTGTTGTTACTGGCTGCGTTTAAACCCTTGTAGTGCTGTTCTTTGCCTCCTGCTCAAGCAGGCAGCTCCCTTCTTGTGCAGTCGGGTCCTTGCAAGTGTGGCTGCACATCAGCACACATCTCAGCATCAGATCCACCTTCTGGATGAATTTTGCCCTTGTACAGGCTAAAAAGTGGCACCTTTTCAGGGATCAGTTTAGCTACAAGTGGGGCTCAGTGTGTTTCTGTCTGTGCCATAGCTGAGCAGTGAAACTGCAATTTCCAGCTGAAAAAAAAGCTGGTCTAGACTTGGATGGGCTGAAGCTTTGGGGTTTTTTTCTTCTTCTTTTTTTTTTTTTTTTTTCCTTCCTCCTGTATGGAATGAAAGCTTGGCTTTTGAAACAGCTCTGCAACCACAAAGGAAAAGCACAGGGCTGCTGGCTGGGTGGTGTCCTGGCCCAGCTGCACCGTTGTAGCTGACTTTGTGAGAGTTTCCAAGCCAGCCTGACACACACCCTGCCCATATTCCCAGGTCCAGAGCCAGCGACTTCAAAAACTTCTGTTTTTTTTTTTTTTTTTTTTTTTTTAAGAGAAACCTTTTTAAGAGATGTCTTCAGTGGAATAGGTGCCCTCAGCTCAGCTTTGGTGGGGGAAATACTCATTTCTTGTTGAAGGTTTCTGCAGCAAGGCGCTGGCAGGGAGGCAGGTGCTGTTCTTGTGTATTTATTGCTCTGATTTTATTTTGAAGTGCACACCTGTTAAGATACGCTTCCAGCACAGGGCAAGATCTCCACTGGTAAATGTACAGTTTCACTCCTCCCTTTACCATAGATTCTTTCTGGGTGTTGGTTACTGGGCTGAGCTTCTGACCTGGTTCTGTGGGTAACAGTCGTGGAGCCAGGCAGGGAAAAGAACTTAGAAAATTTTATTTAAAGAGAATGGAAGAGAAATGGATACCCTGAAATACCTGGTATTTAAGTCTAGTCTTAGTATCCTGCATTAAAGCTTGGCCTAAAAGCTACACTTTGAAAAAACCAAGAAACCCAATGTGTACAACTTTACTTTATCCCAGACTGGGAGGGGGGCAACACTGTGAATTCCATTTCTTAGGTCATGTAATTGCCACTTCTTGAGGTGTTCTGCTTTTTTAGGCTATGACATCTTGATGCTGGCTTTTTAAACACATTCTGGCCTTTCCCAGTGCTTTTTTGACTCAGCTCTGGCAGCACCAGAACGCAAAGCTCGAGTGCCTTGTCCCACCCCGCAGCGCTGCTCCTGTCACCGGGCAGGTGAGACCTGCGGGTGGAGCAGGCACCTGAGGAGCTGCGTGGGGAGCCAGGAGGGTTTTCCACGGCATTCCCACATCTCCCAGCCCATCCCGGTTCCCGCTGCACTGCGGGGCAGGGCCGGGCGGTGGCAATGTCGGGCTGGCTTTCGGGGACAGCCCCGCTCGGACGGGCAATTCAGAGTCACCCGGCTGGGGAAAGGTTGGGATGGGTCGTGGCAGGACCGCAATAGGATGGGGAAAAAGAGAAAAAAAAAATTAAAAAGTGTGTGCTGGAGCTAGAAAGGTCTTTCCGCATGATTTGGGAAAATGCAGTGGTGCTGGAAATACTTTGACAGAGACAAATGCTATTGGTTGCCCAGTGAGATTTTTTCCACCATGAGTCTGTTACATTGAATATATGAAGTATGCTCATTTTCCAGTGCCTGGGTAGTTTTTAAAGTATAAGTTTGAGTACTGGAACATTCATAATTAAAGTTTCTGGAGCGTTTGGGGAGTAGTTCACTTCTGTAACTATTATTTTAAAATGTGGCAAAGAATGTATCTTTGTATAACCTGTAAGTATTGGAGTGGGCTCACTGGAGATCAAAATCACTGGGAAAAAGAAGTTGTAATAATGCAAAATAGCCCTTCTTTCCTCTACAGGACAAAGTCTCCTATGTGGAAGAAACTTTTTTTTTCCTTTGGTATTCAGGTTCTTTATTCCAAAAGGATGACATTTATTCTGTATGCACACATACACACACTGGCAGCTCAAGGACTTGGCTTTTTCATTGTTTAAAAATAGGATTACTGTTTTGTTAATCTGATTATGAATCTAAACCATGTGGGCCTGTCAAGTGGGCTCTCACCGGCTGGTCCGGGTGCTAATCTCACTGGAGGGAGTGGGATGGGAGCGTGGAGATGAGCACACACCATGTGCATCCTCTGCAGATTTTGGAGAGCCCTTGGAATACTTCCTCCAGCCGTCCCACAAGGAATTGAAAACATGCTGCATAAAAATGCATTTATGCTTGTAGACTGTGTTACAGATGAAAAATATCATGGCTTTGAATATATACTAACTGTGATACATAGTGACAGTATTGAGACCAAGAGCTGTGTTAATAGGGAATGGCACTTAAATGTGATTATGCAGAATGACCTTTTGCTGCCATCCAGATTAAAAATACATTCTAGGCAGGTAACTGTAATAATTCCACTGGAAGAACTAAGCCATGCTTTTCAAGTTTTCCCTAAATCTGCTTTTTTCCCTTTTTTTCCAGCAGCTGCTCCATGCAAGAACAGGGGAGGGGGCAGCAGAAGTAAAAGGGGCATGTGCCTGCCTAGCACTTAGGAACCTGAGTTTGGCACAACAAATGACATAAAGGGAGGCATGTGGATGTGCTGTGGGAGTTGTGTGAGCATTGCAGCATTCCCAGGTGCCACCTCCTCTTCACAGCTGGACATCTCAGCCTTACAGTGTGATATCCTATGAAATCTGACTGTGCCTCCTCTCCAGGTCAAATCCTGGCACCAGCAAAGCTCCCCTTCCTTCTCCTGCCCCTTCCCAAGCATTCTCCGAGCGCTCCTGCACGTGGTGAGCTCCAGGACCATAATTGCTCTGGAGGTGCAGTGAAGTGGGAACATGCCCAGGAGAGCTCTGGGCTGAGGAGCTCCATCAGGGGAATGTGCTGCTCTGCTTCATCATTTCCATGTGTGCTGAAGTCGCACAGAGCTCTCAGTTCTGATGACTAACTTCTTTTCTTTGTGGGAAGAAGCCAACTGACAGCTCCTCAGCCCCGGCCCCAACCTTTCTCTTTTTTATTGCCTTTTAACCACGCTAGCTCTGCCTTTTCCTGTAATTCATAGGCCACAGTGGCTTTCCCTTGAATCAGGAGATTTTTTACAGCTGATTTGGAGCAGGCAGGGAATAATCTCATTCCTGCTCATGGACTTGCCACATGTGCCTCTCTTGGAAAGGAGTGGCCTTCCTTTTTTTGTAGCTTGAATGTCTCTTGGTGTCATGTATTTCAGGACCTGATGATCAGGATTGTGGGGAGAGGAGAGAAGCAGAGCTTAATGAAGAACCTTTTTTAAGTGCAATAAAAGATCCACATGTGCAGAGTGGCAAAGGCTGAGGATAACCCCAGACTTCATGGAAAGGATCAGTGCATCAGCAGATAGAAATAATTATGAAGCATTGCAAACCCTGGGAAGTAGAAAGGAATTACAGTGGTGGCTGGGGAGGGGATGGAAAGGAGAGTCCAGCTGGCCTTTGCCAAGCAACACTGTTCCTGCCCTTCCTGGCTTTACCTGCCTTGTGTGTATTCCAGTTTGAACTGTTCTTCCTTTCTCTCTCTTTCACCATTTAGTTCTTTTCCTCTTCACAAAAACTCATCTCACTCAATACATCTCTGTTCTGCCCATGGTGTCTTGCTCTTCTTTCCTGTTCACTGTTTGTATTTCTTATCTAATTTCTATTTGTATTCAATGTTACTGTTGTTTAATACCATAAATCCTGGTGGCACTTTCCTTGTGTTATTTGTGCTCCTGACATCACAAGTTCATCTGTGCTGACCTCGGTATGAGGATTGCACCATCACAAGAGCAATAAACCCCAAACAAAAGCATTTTTTCCAAGACATATCACTGAGCTCGTTAGATAAGCAGATTGTGTCATTACCTGCTCAATCCCAGAAGTGAGACAGTTACTTGTGATCATAAAAAATCTGTCATGGATGTCTCTCTGACTTATAACTGTAGAGTATTAATGTGGTGCTGCATCCTCTTTTGCAATGGCTCTTGCTCAAGAGGTTGCTGCCGTTACACCAAGACTTTCTTCTTCCCAGCTTGTTGTGGATGACATCATGATATAAATAAATTTAAAATGGAAAAGACTGGCAAGTGGAAAGGCCGAAGTGGGCAGGAAATGGAAAAAACCACAATGATAAGCAGGAGGTCAGTGGGTTGTACTTGATAAGTTTCTTCTGTTGAGACTGGAAGGTTTTTTTCCCTGTGAAATGTGAGGGGTTTGTGGCTGCAGCATTTGAAGCTGAAGTGCTCTGTAGATGAAATGCATGTGGAGAGTCAATGTGGACAAAGGAAAAAGAAATATTCACACAATACAGAAAAAGTCTTCAATCTGTTGAGCACTCACTGTAGCCTGCGGATGGAAACAGACTGACCTATTTCTGGTTGGTTTAATTAGCAAGGTGGGAAAAAACAGAGAGTGCCTGTGCCTTGGCTCCCTGTCACCACAGCTTGTGCTGCACAAATGCACCAGTGCCAGGCAAACAGGGCTGGAAGGCTGCTCCTCACTGCCTGCATCCCCTCGGTCTGTGTGTGCCGTGGGGCAGAGCTGGGGCTGTGGCAGCAGGGAGTACTGGAATCTCCTGTGCCTATCCGACCTGGTGCCTATCCTGGATCTGCGTCCCGGTGCCTTCCCATCCTAGTCTGAAGGACTGGGCTCCCAGTTCTGGCCCCTGAGCCAGGGTACTGCTATGGGGTCCTGGTGCAGGGTGCTGGGATGCCTATCCTGGAGTTATATCCAGAGTCTCCATCCCTGTCCCCAGAGCTGAGCATTCTCTTGGCCTACTGCCCCTCTTCATCTGGACACCTGGGCTGAGGTGCTGGTGTCCCAGTTCCGAGGTCCCAGTGTGGGATGCTGAGCCAGTTTCCCTGTTCCCTGTGTAGAATGCTTGGTTAAAGGTGCCGCTCCGTGTCACAGAACCACCGACCGGTTTGGGTTGGAAGGGCTCGTAACGCTCACCTCATTCCAACTCCCTGCCCTGGGCAGCAGGGACACCTTCCCACAGACCAGGCTGCTCCAAGCCCCGTCCAACCTGGCCTGGAACACTTCCAGAGACGGGGCGGGACGTCCAGCGGTGCCGCTGCAGGGTGGTGCTCCGGGAGCTGGCTCCCATCGCGGCTCTCGGTGCCCCCTCCCCACAGCCGCATCCCGGAGCCGGGGGCCGCACCGGGGGCTGCACGGTGACGGCTCCGCCACGACCGGGCGGGGCCAGGGGCAGCGCGGCGGGGCCGCACACGGCGCCTGTGCCGAGGGGCAGGGCCGGGGAGGCGGGCGGCCCCCCGCTCCCCTCCCTCCGCTTCCCGTCCCTGCCCCTTCCCCCATGGCGGCGCTGGGCGCCTCGGCGCGGCTGGCGGCGGCGGCGGCGCTGTGAGCAGCGGGCCGGGCGGGCATGGCGGGCCGCGGCCGCCGTGCCTGGCTCAGCGTCCTGCTGGGGCTGGTGCTGGGCTTCGTGCTCGCATCGCGCCTCGTCCTGCCCCGCGCCTCCGAGCTGGCGGCGGCGGCGCGGCCCCACCGACCCGCCCGCAGGCTGGCCGCCCGCCGCCCGCCGCCCCGCGCCGCCGCCCCGCCGGCCGCCCGCCCTAGGCCGGCAACAGAGCTCCTTTCTTCGTGGGGGTCATGACGCGCAGAAGTACCTGCGGGCCAGTGCGCCGTGTCCGCGCACACGGTGATGCGGCAGGGGGCCGGCGGATGGTGGTCCGGTGGGCTGCCTTGGGCTGGGGTCCGGGATGCGCTCGGGTCGGTTCGGGTGGTTTGACTCGTCTCAGCTTGGTTCGGTCACGTTCAGTGCCGAGCCGGGCTTGGCTCGGTTCGGGTCCCATTCAGCCGAGCCGGCGGGCTTGTCTTCGGTTTCGTCCCATTCAGCCGAGGCCGGGCTTGGCTCGGTTCGGTCCCTTCAGCCGAGCCCGAGTTTTGGCTCGGTTCGACGATCCTCCATTCAGCCGAGCCGGGCTTGGCTCGATCTGGTCCCTCCATTATTCAGCCGAGCCGAGTTTGGCTCGTGTTCGGTCCCATTTCAGTCTGGACTCGGTCGGCGGTCGGCCGGTCTCCCCGGGTTTAACCTCCCGGCCGATCCCTTGCGCCGTGTTCCTCCCGCGCCAGCCCCGGGGACCGCCGCCCTTCCCCTTGGCAAGGTGCGGAGCGAGCCTCGGGCCGCTGAGCCGCCGGGCGCACCGAGGGGAGCCCCGGGGCGCTGTGCGGGCGGGGCTGAAGGAGCGGCGGTGCCCCGAGCGCTGCCCCGAGCGCTGCCCTGAGCGCTGCTCACCGCTGCCCTGGCAGCTCCGCACACCTGGGTCTTGCTCAAAGCTCGGTTCTAACTACCTGGCAGGTGGCTCCAGTGAATTGCCTGAGGGTCACAGCCCTGCCGATGTGAGGGGAACGCTGACTGCCGGTCAACCGGCGTAGACACGGGCATCGAGTTTCCCCCTCGTGCTTCTGCCCGAGCGCCAGCTGCGCCACGCTGAACGGTCCTTGGCTGCGGCGATGGAGCGCAGCTGACAGCCTGATGGAACAGAAAATAAAGTTGGAGCCCGCTGTAATCCCCTTGATAGGGGAGCAAGACCACTGTGCCAGCCGAAAAGCGTTGTGCTTGGGAATGAGACCCAGAAAAGGCATCTCGAACAAAGGTAAAACCCAGCCCGGCTCTGCAGCCGCTGCTGAGGCTGGACCAGTAGTTAACCGCTCGGATGAGGAGATCAGCCTGTGAACACTCCGTGCTTCAGCCTGGTTGAACTAATTTCAACCATGGTCTCTGAGACTTGTGTTTGTTACTTTGGGCACCCTGATTTTTGAGCAGCGCAATCTTGAGCAGTGCCCTGTGTGCTGCTCGCCGTGGTCCCCAGGTGGATCTGGGTATGCACGGCTATCGGGCATTCTGTTCCCAAAGCTCGGCGCACAGATAATCTACTCTTCATCTCTTCTGTGAAGAATGTGTCCTGTGGCTTTGCTGAAACTCATGCTCTGCTGAAAGCTGTTGGTCATATCTCCTTGCTCCAGCTGGCAGTGCTGGATGCTGCTCGGAAATCTGAAAGAGTTTAATAAGATCTTAAAATGTCAGCTCGAGTATACCCCGGCTCTGGCTGAGCCAGCAACCCGCGGAGGAGCAGCCAGGAGTCTGGGCAGGTCTTTATAAAACTTCCCCTTTAGTTTGGACCTAGAACAACCCTTCTCCTTGCCTTCTCCCTTCTCCTTCAGCCCCGGCTGAAAAGTACTTGGCCCTATTGGCCCTTAAGAGCAGGATGGCAAAACTGTGTAGTGTGCCATCATACCGTCGTTCCCATCTCAACCTGTTTCAGGAATCTGTCTTTATATCAGCATCACATGCAGTAAAATTGCTTTATTGGGCAATATCTGAGCTTATTGTCCACCTCAGCAATGTTTTGATGAAACTTAATTGTCCTTCTTCCAGCAGTAGACCTTATTAGTTACCAGAGTGAATATTGATGCTTGGCAAGATCTGTTTTTCTTCTTTCAGGTTAGGTTCTCCTTCACCATGTGGGATGGAGCATTTTGGGATTGCAAATCTCACAAGGCTGTGTCATATGTAGATTTCTACAGAGAGGCTGGAGTCGTGTTGGACATCACGTACCGCAGGTTTTATGTCAGAATAGTTTGTGTAGCATCCACAGATTTTTCATCAAGAATTCGGGAAGGGCCATTTAATCACTGTGCTGTCCAGAGTATTCTTTGGGGAAGGCATTCCTTTGCTGGCGTGGGAAGGAATTCTTGTCCTGGTAAAAAGGAATATCTCATTCCTGCTCATGGACTTGCCACTTGCCTCTTCTTGGAAAGGAGTGGCCTTCCTTTTTTTTGTAGCTTAGAATGTCTCTTGGGTCATGTATTCAGACCGAGGATCAGGATTGTGGGGAAGGAATGAAGCAGAGCTTATGAAGCCTTTTTAGTGCAATAAAAGATCCAAATGTGCATAGTGTCAAAGGCTGAGGATAACCCCAGAATTCATGGAAAGTGTCGTGCATCAGCAGATAGAATAATTTGAGCAGTGCAAACCCTGGGAATAGACAAGGAAATACAGTGTTGGCTGGTCAGGAGGAAGGAGAGTCCAGCTGCCTTTGCCAAGCAACACTTTCCTCGCCCTTCCTGGCTTTACCTTCCTTGTGTGTAAGTCCAGTTTGCACTGTTCTTCCTTCTCTCGTAATCCCTCTTTCACCATTTAGTTTCTTTCCGTCGTTCTATCACAAAAAAACCATCTCACTCAATCATCTCTGGTGCTGCCCATGTGTCTTTGCTCTTCTTTTCCTGTTCACTGTTTGCTATTTCTTTCTATTTCTTTTGTATCATGTACTGTTTGTTTAATTACATAAATCCTGGTGGCACTTTCCTATGTGTTATTTGTGCTCACTGACATCACAAGTTCATCTGTGCTGACCTCGTCTGAGGATTGCACATCACAAAGAGCAATAAACCGCCAAACAAAGCATTTTTTTTTTTGTTGTCCAAACATATCACGGAGCTCGTAGATAACGATTGTTCGGCTTACCTGCTCAATCCCAGAAAGTGTCAGTTACTTTGTGATCAATAAAAAATCTGTCATGGATGTCTCTCTGACTTATAACTTAGAGTAATTAATGTGTTCTGCATCCGCTTTGCAATGGCTCTTGTCAAGAGGTTTGTGCGGTTACCCAAGACTTTCTTCTTCCCGCTTGTTGTGGATGACATCATGATATAAATAAATTTAAAATAGGAAAGCTGGCAAGTGGAAATCCGAAGTGGGGGCATGAAATGGAAAAAACCACAATGATAAGCAGAGGTCAGAGTGGGTTGTACTTGATAAGTTTCTTCTGTGGAGCTGGGGTTTTTTTCCCTTTGAATGTGAGGGTTTGTGGCTGCAGCATTGGAAGCTGAAGTGCTCTGGCTAGATGAAATGCATGTGGAGAAGTCTGTGGACAAAGGAAATAAATATCACACAATACAGAAAAAGTCTATCAATCTGTTGAGCACTCCCTGTAAGCCTGCGGTGTAAAGCAGACTGACCTATTTCTGGTTGGTGTTAATGAGCAAGGTGGAAAAACAGAGAGTGCCTGTGCCTGGGCGCTCCCTGTCCCCCACAGTCTTGTTGCTGCAACAAATGCACCATGCCAGGCAAACATGGCTGGAAGGCTGCTTCCCTCACTCCCTGCCATCCCCTCGGTCTGGTGTGTGCCGGGGGGCCGAGCTGGCTGTGGCAGCAGGTGAAGTACGCGAATCTCCTTTGCCTATCCGACCTGGTGCCTATCCTGGATCTGCGTCCCGGTGCCTTCCCATCCTATCTGAAGGACTGGGCTCCCATTCTGGCCCCTGAGCCGGGTTCTGCTATGGGTCCTGGTGCAGGTGTGCTGGGATGCCTATCCTCGATGTTATAATCCAGAGGCCTCCCCCTGTCCTCATAGCTAGCATTCCCTTGGCTACTGCCCCTCTTCAGCTGGACACCTGGGCTGAGCGCTGGTGTCCCCAGTTTCCTCGGTCCCAGTGTGGATGCTGAGCCAGGTTCCTGTTCCCTGTGTAGAATTCTTTTTGTTAAAGGTGCCCGCTCGTGTCACAGAACCACCGACCGGTTGGGTTGGAAGGGCTGCGTACCTACCCTCATTTCCAACTCCCTGCCCTGGGCACCAGGGACACCTTCCCACAACCAGGCTGCTCCAGCCCCCGTCCACCCCTCCCTTGACACACTTCCAGAAGCGGGCGGACTTCCAGCGGTGGCCGTGTCAGGGTGGTGCTGCCGGGAGCTTGCTCCCATCGCGGCTCTCGGTGCACCCTCCCCACAGCCGCATCCCGGAGCCGGTGTCCGTCACCGGGGGCTGCACGTGACGGCTCCGCCACGACCGTCGGGGGGCCAGGGGCAGCGCGGAACGGGGCCGCAGAACGGGCCGTGCCGAGTGGCAGGCCTGGGAAAGTCGGCGCCCCCCCTCCCCTGACCTCCGCTTCCCGTCCCTGCCCTTCCCCATGGCGGGCGCTGGGCGACCTCGCGCGGCTGGCGGCGGCGGCGGCGCTGTGAGCACGGGTGCCGGTGCGGGCATGGCGGGCCGCGGCCGCCGTGCCTTCTCAGCGTCCCCTGCGGGGCATTGGTGCTTTTTGGGCTTCGTGCTCGCATCTGCGCCGGTCCTGCCCCTGCCCTCCGATGGCGGCGGTCGGCGCGGGGATGCCCCACCGAGCCCGCCCGCAGGGCTGCCGCCCGCCGCCCGCCGCCGCCGCCGCCGCCCCGCCGTGCGCCGCCACGGCCCGCCGGCACAGACTTCCTCTTCGTGGGGGTCCGACGCGCAGAAGTACCTGTTACTGAGGGCCGCGCCGTGGCCGCGCCCCCGGTTGAGCGGCAGGTGCCGGCGGGGATGGGGTCCGGTGGGCTGCGTTTGCGCTGGTGTCCGGGATGCGCTCGGTCGGTTCGGGTGGTTTGACTCGTCTCAAGCTTGTTCGGTCACTGTTTCACCAGCCGGGCTTGGGCTCCGGTCGGTCCCATTCAGGCCGATCCGAGTTGTCTCGGTTCATCCCATTCACCGACCGGGCTTGGCCGATTCGGTCCATTCAGCCGAGCCGGGCTTGGCTCGGTCGGTCCTCCTTCAGCTGGACACTCGGTCGGGCGGTTCGGCCGCTCCGGTGGCCGGGTTAAACCTCCCGGCCCGGGGGCCCTTTGCAGGCCGTGTTTCCTCCCGCCAGCCCCGGGACCGCTCGGCCCTTCCCCGGGCAGGTGCGAGCGAGCCTCGGGCGCGCCTGATCCGCCGGGCGCACCGAGGAGCCCCGGGGCGCTGTGGCGTGGGCGGTCGAAGAGCGCGGTGCCCCGAGCGGTGCTCCGATCGCTGCCCCGAGCGCTGCCCCGAGCGCTGCTCCGAGCGCTGCCCTGAGCGCTGCTCCGCTGCACGGGCAGCTCCGCACAGCCTGGGTCTGGCTCAGCCGGGTTCTACCTGGCAGGTGGCCCCAGTGACCTTGCCGATGTGAGGGGACGCTGACTGCCGGTCACCGGCGGAGACACGGGCATCGGAGTGTGTCCCTCGGTGCTTCTGCCTTGAGCGCAGCTGCGCCACGCTGGTACGGTCCTTGGCTGCGGCTGATGGAGCGAGCTGACAGCCTGATGGGAACAGAAATAAAGTTTGGAGACCGCTGTAATCCCCTGGATAGGGAAGCAAAGACCACTGTGCCAAGCCGAAAGCGTGTGCTTGGGAATGAGACCCAGAAAAGGCATCTCGAACAAAGGGTAAAACCCAGCCCGGCTCTGCAGCCGCTGCTGAGGCTGGACCAGGTAGTGAAACAGCTCTGATGAGGAGAGTCAGCCTGGGTGAAACACTCCGTGCTTCAGCCTGGTTGAACTAATGCAGGAGCCAGGGTCTCTGAGACGTGTGTTTGTTACTTGGGCACACCTGATTTTGGAGCAGGAGCAATCTTGGAGCATTGCCCTGTGTGCTGCTCGCCGTGGTCCCCAGGTGTAGCTGGGTATGGCCACGGGCTAGCGGGAATTCTGTCCAAAGGCTCGGCAGCATCAGGATAATCATCTCTTCTGTGAGAGATGTGTCTGTGGCTTTGCTGAAACTCTGCTCTGCTGAAATATGTTGGGATATGCTCATTGCTCCAGCTGGCAGTGCTGGGAGGCTGCTCGGGAAATCTGAAAGAGTTAATAAGAGCTTAAAATGTCAGCTCGAGTATACCCCGGCTCTGGCTGAGCCAGCACCCGCGGAGGAGCAGCCAGGAGCTCTGGGGCAGGTCTTTAATAAAACTTCCCCTTTAGTCTTGAGCTAGAACAAACCCTTCTCCTTGCCTTCTCCCTTCTTCTTCAGCCCTGGCTGAAAAGTACTTGGCCCTATTGGCCAGTAAGAGCAGGATGGCAAAACTGTGTATGGTGGGCCATCATACCATCGTTCCCAGCTCAACTCTGGTTTCAGGAAATCTGTCTTTATATCAGCATCAAATGCAGTAAAATTGCTTTATTTGGGCAATCTGAGGCTTATTGTCCACCAGCAATGGTTTTGATGGAAACTTAATTCCTTCTTCCAGCAGTAGACCTGTAATTAAGTTACACAGAGTGCATGATTGATGCTTTGAAAGAATCTGTTTCTTCAGGGTTATGTTCTCCTTCACCATGTGGGATGGAGCATTTTGGATTGCAAATCTCACAGGCTATGTAATTTAGATTTACATACAGAGAGGCTGGAGTCGTGTTGGGACATCACGTAGCAGGTTTTATGTCAGAATAGTTTGTGTAGCATCCATCAGATTTTGCATCAAGAATTCGGGAAAGGGAAATTTATCACTGTGCTGTCCAGAGTATTCTTTGGGGAGGAATTCACTTTGCTGGCGTGGGAAGGATTCTTGTCCCTGGTTTTGCCTGTGCTTGCTGAGAGTCTTGCGCTGTGGCGGAGCTGGGTTTAGAGAACAAGATCTGCAACATCTGCTCACACAAAACAATGGCTAAAGATGCAACTTAACAAATTCAGCTAATGGATTTGGCTCCTTCAGCCCTTAGATGGAGATCTGACTATCTCTTTTTACTGCAGTTTTGAGATTATATTTAGAGATGATGTCTGTTCTTGGAAGAGACGGCTAAAGAGACTCTTAGTAGGGCTAAATGCGTTTTTCTCACCTCCGTTGGTGAAAGAAATGAGCTAATGTCCTGGTGACAGGAAGACATCTTTGGGGGAAGATGGGGAGGGGGGAAGAGGAAGACAAACCTGAAATCTTAAATGGCTTTTGATTGCCATGAAGTACTCAAGCAGACAATTGCTGGGATTACTACATTGACAAAGCATCCTGGTGAGCTGAATCGCTGGCACAGCCAGTGAAATGGGAAGCTGCTAGCAAGGCATTCCCGGGGTGGCAGCGTGTGCAGAGCCTTGATACCACGCTGAAAGGAATTAGGGATTCAGAGGCTGAATACCTCCAAATTACTGTGGCTCAAAGGCCATTTACAGACACAGCTAAAAGGGACCGGGAGCGGAAAGCATTTGCTGATCCTGGCTGCTGTGAATCCAGATAGGGTCTAACAAGAGGGGAAGCAATCCACTTCCTGAACATCAATCATGAGCAAAATGACCACTGCAAGGCAAAACAGGCCTGCTGGATTTTCGGGAGCCGCAGGCTCTTTGTAACAGTCGTGCTTTTGTAGTCTGTGAGGCAGAGAATAAGCTTTAGATCCACAGGTTTTCGTGGAGGGCAGATTTGCAGCCTCAGCAGTGATTGCATCTGACAGCCAGGTTAGCAGAGCTTCCCTTCCAGGAGGCCGGTGAAGTGCAGCAGCAGGAACCACGGTGTCACTTGCAAGGACAGGGAATAGTCAGGAAAAAAGCTGGGCAGGAAGGAGTTAAGGGGATGGCTGGGGTTCAGGGAAAGTGCAACAATATGTGCTAATGGTTTTGCAGTTGGAGGGGAGTTGTCCTAAAAGAGCTGCAGGAAGGAGAGGATGGGAATAAGCAGTCTCCCAGAAGATTTAAGTCTGCTGTCTCAGGAACAGAAATATCAGGCAGTTAACTCTTTTTTTTTTTTTTTTTTTTCCGTTTGCGTAGCAACTAGATTTCCTGGGAAACGTGGCAGGAGAGTGGTGTGAATGCAGTTAATGGCGAGATGTCAGCGGCTGGCCTTTGGCAGCATCTCTGCAGGAACACAGCTGCAGCACTTCTCGGTTTGGGACAATCCCCACGGCACCGTCAAGTGCCACGAGGACCATGAGTGATGCCCGGGGCTGGTTCTAAGCCATCCTTGTCCTGTGGCAGGAGGATGCCCTTCAGAGTGATGCCCGGGGCTGGTTCTAAGCCATCCTTGTCCTGTGGCAGGAGGATGCCCTTTGGAGGCTCCATTTCAAACGTGCTGCCTCTCTCACTGCTGGCTTACAGGAGAGAGTGTGTACTGGAATCCAAATACCTGAGTGCTTAGGAGAGCTTTAGTGAAAGGCAACCAGAGGGATTTGGGGTGTGGGGGGAGTTAGTGTTGGTGTTATCTGTTCTAAGCCTGCACTTACACGTTGTCATGCTGCTCCTAATTTCAGATCGGTGTCTGTTGGGTGGTTTGGCCCGTTCTGGTTGCTGGTGAGGGGATGTGATGGATTGTGGAGCTCCTGCCTCTTGGGAGGGGGCCCTGTGAAGTGACTTTGAGTGTCGTGCCAGCACAGTACGTGTTTTACTTCATGTGTGAATCGTACCACAGTATTGCAGCAGTGAGAACTCGGTGTCCTGCTCAGGTACCCTCCACTAGAAACATGATGTACTTGGGATTTCTGACCAGTAACCTAAAATTTGTGAGGATGTTTAAGGAACAGTATGAAAGAAACACATAGAGCAGCTGTCATTGATACAGGGGGGGTGAGTAAAACAAAGTCACCTACACCCCCCAAAATAACCATGTGGCCCAAAACTCTGAGGTACTGACTGTCTGTGTGCCAGTGGATCCATTTCTGTCCCTGTGTCCACAAAGAAGACGGATGGACATGCATGGACAGAAAACTAGCATCACTTAAAATCGGAGGAGTTTAGCTCAAAGGACCCAAAGAGCAGTGGAAGCTGCTCGGGTTCTCTGTTAAAGCAATCCTACAAAAACCTGAAAGGAACTTTTCTTCAAAATTCGAATTCTGTAATGGAGATCTTAGTGACAAAGATCTGGAAATTCAAAAAACCAGCTTTAGTTTGGTGACCTCCCATGTGTTATCTACACACATATTATAATATTACATATAATAGCACATGCAGGAGCAGTGTGCTGCTGGTTTCCATGCCCAGTTCTCCTGCCTAAGCTGTGGTTCATTGCTTCCCCTGTAGAAAATGTTGTTGGAAGAATGGGACTTTGAAGAGCAGCTATGCCAAACTAGCCCAAATTCAACATGGAATTTAGCTGCATTCAAGACATCAGTCTTTTATGTCTGTTGTCTTGCTGAGTTCTTCACAAATTATGATTTTCTTCAGCGTAATTATACAAGATGACTATTTCTCAAAACTTAAAATGATTTCTCTGTTCTCCTCTGAGGGAACTTCCTGAGCTGCAGACAAAAGCCAAATACATTTTTTGTCATAGTCTTCAGCTTGGGTCTTTACAAAGGGAACACTGTCTGCATAACACCACTGACTGTGCTTCTGCCGAGTCTGCAGAGCTGATAAGCAAGATAATACAAATAAATAATAAATACTGGAAACTGAAGATAAAACACTCCAGATCTGTGCTGCTCCTGCTGCAAGCTGTGCTTTTAAGCTACTTTTTAAATGAAGAAATTAATTTTGACAACATTTCATGACTACAGTTGTGGTCACTTTTTAGAAAATACTGTGGGTTTTTAGTACTCTTGGTGTGCATGAGGTTTTCAGTGTTTTATGAGTACCTGGGAGCCAGCTGGGATAAAATCTTTTCACCCACTTTGTTTTTGACTTGTGTAGCCTTATAGGATATCCAGTGTGCAAAACTGGGTGAGGGAGGGATGGTAAAATTGATTTGTTAGCCACCAATACTGGAGCATTACTGGACTCATGTCCTCTGCTTAGAGCTTTTTTTTTTCTGAGGAAGCATTACTCATTTTGTTTCTGTTTGTTTAATTTTCACTTTGATTTCCTTGTCAACACAGCCCTCTGGTTTGTGGAGTTCTGTGCCCTGTGCACTGAGAGAAACCAGGTCACACAGCATCATGCAGGTTTTTTACCTCCTGGGGAGGGTAATAGAGAGCCTTGCTGTCCTGATTCATGCACATCCTCCTGCTTAAGCAGCAGATTCAGATTACACGGGGGAGATAAGGTTGGGATCTGTCAGGGTTTTTAAATGACCAGTTCAGTACAGTATCAGTTGTATTCACAAGCTGATATTTCTCTCTGGACAGAGTCGAAGTGGCTTTGACTGAAGCCCTCAGTGATCGATCACTGCAGCCCAGGTGGTCTCTGCAGGTGCAGGTACAGGAGTCTGGTGGCAGAAATGTTGTGTTAAAGTGTCCTTTAAACAGCTCAGTGTCACAGGGCAGTGGGGAAGAAGGAGGGTGTCAACTTTCAATAAAATTTTTTTTCTTGGATTTATTTTTAATTATCAAACATACAGTTCTTTTGCAGATACAAACTGCAGGTCTTATATTGGAGAAACCTTGACCAGGAAAAGTGATGTCAGCTGGTGAAAGGGGATGTTGGTGGGGCCACAGGGGTGGGGAGGTGTTGAGACAAGAGCTCTGTGCTCAGGAGATGAAGGGTCAGGTTGCTGCCCATAACCTGAGAGAAGACAAGGTAAACTACAGTGGAGGTGGGTTTTACAAGAAATGTGGGTTTTACATCCTAAACTACATAATTGCTGGTGATGGAGCCAGGTCTGATTATTTGCAACATTGGATAAAAAAGTTAAAAGCAGCTTTGATCAGATTTGATCCCTGCATTTATCCATCCTTAGGTCTGCTGATAACTGGGGTCAAAAAAACCTACTTACAGTACATCTCACCCTGTGTGATTTGGCTTCTTTGGCCGAACCAAAGAGCAAACTGTTCTCCCTGTATTCTGCCCCCAAAAAGGGCCACAGTGAGCTGTGGCTTCGACGTGAGGAGCAGCCCGTGGTGGCTCCATTGTCTCAGCCTCTGCCCGAGCTGTGCTCGTGTTGACACAGACACTTGGGCTGTTTTTCCATGTGGGAGTGTTTCGTCCCCTGGGGTTCAAACAATCCCTCAGAGCCATGGTCACAAATAACACGTTGAGTTGTCTCATCCTAGAAATTCTGTTGTTGCAGGAGGTGAACAAAGGCTCAGTCAAGCTGTGCTGGTGCATGGTCGATGTGGTTGACATGAGATCCCAAGGCTGGAATAACGTTGTGGTGCTGACCCAGGTCACACACAGGTCCTTGGGATGTGGATATTGTTAGGGCACGGTCTTTCTGTCCCCACTGTGCTCTTCACACATGCAGGAATGTCTCTGTTTCACCCCTGGTTTAATGTGAAACCTAAATATGACTCCTATGGGAGGATGAGCTCAAGCTGGCTTTGAGATGAGGGATTTAGTGCAATAAGACTGGGAATGAAACCTGCCATGGTCTATGGATGTGCTTGCATTTTGTTCCCTTTCTGTTGAATGGGAGCTCTTTTCTTGACAATAATTAGTGGTTCTTGAGATGAGGGTACCTATTTGGAGAGCAGGGAGTAAATTTAAACTGGGAATCAACAGAAGGGTTTGATGACTTCCAGAAAGGAGCTAAAGCTCAGAGTGATAGAAAGCATCCTGTGTTACCCATAGATTATAGTCATGATAAAGGCAGATCTTTCAGGATATGAAGAGTAAGTCTGAAAACATATTGTTTGCTTTTGAATAAAAAAGTAAATAAACTGTACATTTCTGATGGAAATTTCCATAAGACTTTAGCTGGTAACTTCAACCTGGTAGTTGTCTGCAAAGTGTCCTGGGTCCACCAAAAGCTGTGTATCAGTGGATGGGATGAGCTGCAGCATTTCTCAGTAACTCCTTCTGTCCTTTCTTTCTGTGACACTAAAATTTAAATGCATCTTTAGTGAAGAAATGTCTTTTAAGCTTAGACTGGGAGTTGATAAGGGAAGAGCTGTGGATGATTTGTATGTGGAGTGTGGGTGTCAGAAAATAAACAGCAGAACTTCCTTAATAGTGAAAGTTCAGGATATGATCATGTCTCCTTTTAAAACGGGCAGTTCTCAGTGCTTTAACAGGATATGATTTATAACCAGTAGTACTGTGCATTAATTGCATCACTGATGATTAAAAGCCTCATCACCTCTGTTGTGAAGGCAATGGGAATGTTTCCATTTGCTTTATTCTGTGCTCTTCTGGGTAGCTTGGATCTAAACTTTTGCTACGAAACACTACCCATGGCAGTAAGAAATCCAGAAGACAAAGCTTTTAAAGTAATTGGGTGATATTCATTACACACAGTGGAATTAGTGAGAAACTGTTAAGGTGTCAAAGTTGATGTTTAAGTAGTCTCATTAAATAGCTCTGCATTTTCTGATGGAACTTAAGATGTAATTCTCCTGAAGTATTTTTACATTTCAGGCTTTATATGATAGCTAATTCTGGAGATTTCAAATTTCAGATGGTCTGTGCTGCCCAAAATCTGCTCAGGTATTGGCAAGAAGCCTGTGCTGAGAAGCATCTGGTCAGAGTGACAGTGATGCATTGAGGGAATACTGTGTCCTTTACCTTGAGAGTGTTTTCACATCAGCTTTAGGTTATGTTCTGAGTTGCCAAATAAAATTAAAATTATTCTCCCTGTAAACAAAAAGGGGCAAAACCTGTTGGTTGACCAACTAAAATTGTTTTCTGTGAGGGGTATGTGATCTCTTATCGCAGATAGAACCTCAGAAAATGGTACTGCAGGCTTAAAATGAATAATTTTTGAGGGCAAGGCTGTAGCAGTTACATGACTGAAAATCCTCCCTGCAGGAGGCTGTGCTCTGCCTTGAGGAGTCATCCTACATCTCTTCCTGCACTATCAGTGACCCAGTTTGCCCACACAGATGGGTTGGATTTGTCAGAGAGGAGCACGGAAGGTGTGGAGCAGATGTTGCTGCTGTGCTGCTCTGCACAGGAAAGGCTCCTCTTCTGTGCTGTTCCTCTCCACTAAAACCTGGAATGAAATGTCTGGAAAGCTGCTGGAGGTGCAGGTGTTGGGCAGCACCAAGTTATTGTGGGAATTATGAGTTTTACAGGCATCTCTTAGAACTTTGCTGGGATGAGCAAAGCCACTTGAGGTTACTTCTGCTCCAAGCTCTGCGCTTTGCTTCTCCACACACCATCTGGAAAAGTTGCTGTTTGGTTGGTTCCCCAAGGGATGCCATTTCCTTAAAAGTTCATGTGAATTTACTCTCTCCAGTCTGTATTTCTGAGTACACATTTGAGCTTTTGGGGAGCCTTAGAGTGAACTGAAGGTGGCTATGATGCTGAATAACTTGCAGGGAAGCTTTGGAAGCAGGAAGTTCAGTTGTATATGAGTTGTTGGCCTGTATTGGCTCCCCTCTGTATTTTGTGATCAATAGCTGTTAGTGCAAAACTGAGCGTGCTTAGGGAATCCTGCCTCCCACTAGTGAACTGCTGCTATTGAGTTATTTTTCTAACATATGGAGGTGCAAAAATGGTGCTCAGATGCTTGTCATATCAGAATTTTGTGTACGTTGGACTAATTGCTGTGTGTGCCATGTGAATGTCCTCATTTGTGTGGTGAAAAATAACCTTAAAGGGGTTAAAGAAAGAAAATTTGTAAAGCAGGTGATCCATAGACTGTGGTAGCACTCTCTGCCTGCCCTGCTTTGCATATTTAATTATTCCTTCTTGTCTTTTTCAATCTAGAACGTGGTCCAAAACCATTCCTGGCAAGGTCGAATTCTTCTCCAGCGAGGGTTCGGACACCTCTATCCCCATCCCCATCGTGCCACTCCCAGGTGTAGATGACTCCTACCCACCCCAGAAGAAATCCTTCATGATGCTCAAATACATGCATGACCACTACTTGGACAAATACGAATGGTTTATGAGGGCTGACGACGACGTTTACATCAAAGGGGACAAACTGGAGAACTTCCTCAGGAGCCTGAACAGCAGCGAGCCCCTCTTCCTGGGGCAGACCGGCCTCGGCACCACGGAGGAGATGGGGAAACTGGCTCTGGAGCCGGGTGAGAACTTCTGCATGGGGGGGCCAGGGGTGATCATGAGCCGGGAGGTGCTGCGGAGGATGGTGCCCCACATCGGCGAGTGCCTGCGGGAGATGTACACCACCCACGAGGACGTGGAAGTGGGACGCTGCGTGCGGAGGTTCGCGGGGGTGCAGTGTGTCTGGTCCTACGAGGTAAGGACGAAGGGAATGGGGAGGTGTCTGTTGTGGGAAGCTGAGGGGAGGGTTGTACACAGCAGTTCCCCCAGCCCTCATTTCCTTCTGCAGCATCACTGTCCAACTGTACGGTTTCTACGCCTTTTGTTTCCTGCAAGCGTCATCCTTGGAAAGACCTGCAAAAATTTGGAAATGCAGCAGTGAGGAGGGAACGGGAGGAACATTCATTACTCAGAACAGATATTTTTATGTGGGTAGAAAGGGAGTAAGCTTAAATCAAAATGGCCTCGAGTGTCTGCAGTCGTGACTGTCCAAGCCTCTTTTATCTTCTTTAGCCGAGTACGTCATGGTGTCAGCATGGAAAATGGATGATACAATTGCCGTGTTTCTTACTGCAGTTGAAATGTGTGAGGCTGACAGATGTTTACCCTGACAGTGACAGTTTTTCCTCAAACTGGAGATGTCTCATGGTGGCTGGCACTGTAGCCCTGCATGCTGAGCTGCCTCCTGGCAGCCCAAATCTATTGCTGCTCTGGGCACTCGCTGGCAGCTCCATCCTGCAGGCGCCTGCTCAGCGGGTCCTTGACGTCAGCAGAGGCAGGCCACCACTCTTACCGAAACTCGTGGTCTGCCCACACTGATGTGCCTGCAAATTTGGCATTTTGGGGCAAAAAATTGGAGAGCCTGCTTTGTGGCAGAGTTTCCTGCTGCTGTTTGTTGGGAGCTGGCAGCTCCTCCCCAGGGGTGACAGGGGCTTCTCCTGCCTGGGTGTGCTGGGCTCCTTGGAGCGAGTCCTGGGTGTTTACAGACTGCCTGGTTGGAAACACCTGCTGGGCTTGAGCTGCACTTTCACCAGGGCAAATGCTGGTGGGTCTGCCTTAGAAATATGGGAGAAGTTGAAAGCAGAAGAGAAGCTGAACTGTTTTTCTCTGTACACAAACATTTGTGACCTGACGCAACTACAGCTTTGGCCTTTTATGAGAGGTGGTGAAGGGGGATTCTTCTTGCCTGCGTGACAGGAGCTGTGGTCACAGGGACACTGTGGTCACAGACAGTGACAAGTACTGCTGCTGAGCCACTCTTTCACTGGCAAAGACTTGGGTTTAACTTTTGACACTGAATTTCTGCCCCCAAAAGCTGTCGCTTTGTTTCAGTTCACAGTTCAGTGACGGGGAAGCCTCTGAGGGAGGGGAAGGAGGTTTCTAGCTGCAGTTATTAATTCATATCTTTTATGCCTGGAGATTTTCTGGACTAACAGTGCCTCTCCATGTTGCTTGCTTTCAGATCTGGAACTAGTTTAAGTCTTGCCAGCATTGTGGTTTAGTCATTCGTAAAGAGTCAGTAACTTTTTCCACAGTTTTTAGCAGCTTAAAATTTTTACTATACACATTTAGAGTTGAAATAACTTCTGCTGTGAATGCCTGTACCATCTGGCATTTGATAAGTTACTGAAGGGGTCAGCATTTTGGTTCTATTGAAACTGGCAAAGATCTCCTGAATTCAGTATAACCAAATGTTGGATTGAAATAGCCAATGATAGCACACAACTGCACTGGGAATGCTGTCTGACAGAAATAGATGGGCCTTTCTCATAATCAGTTTTGTTTGATGAGCTTGTGTTATTATCCTTAATGCTGGATTCTCCTAAATGCTGTGAATTGCTTAAAATTGGTTTGTGTGAAGTGTATAAACGATTGGGTGTTCAGAAGTAACCCGTGAGTGTGGGATGTTAAGGCTCAGCTGTTTGGGAGAGTAGAAAGTTTCAATGATGAAAGCACACAGCTTTGGCAAGAAGTAGGTCCACTCTCATTTAGTTGTGGCTTTTCAATTTAAATACCTGTCATCTTTTTTGATCTGGTCCTCTCGTTGCCCAGATGAAATGTGACTTATTTATAAAAGAAATAAATAACTTTTATTTCAGATAAAGCAGTAGCTGTGTGAATAAACACAGCTGTTGCAACAGCTATGTTAGGAAGGCTTGGTGTAAAAGTGACTTTTTCCACGTCTTGTATGTTCATGAACATCAAGTAACAGGCCACTGTAAGTGCATTGCAAAATGTTGTGTTTCACTGAGCTTCTGATGGAGCAAAAAGTTTTATCTGTCCCTGCTCTGCTGGGGCACAGCCACCGCATCCTTCACAATTCCTGTCAGAAGAAAAGCTGTGACAGCACAAGGCTCAGCAGCCTGAGAAATCCCAAACCTCAAACTTCTCCTTTGCAGCCTGCACTTCCTATTCTGAAGAAGCTCAAGTGGCAGCACAAGTGAGGAGCTCAGGTCTCTGCAGTCACCCCCCAGCTGGCTGGGTTTCGTTCTTAGCATCTCGGGCTTGGAGTGCCCTGCTGGTCCTCACTGCGGGTGGCTTTTCCCTGCACTGTTCTTGTGGTGGGCTCCCTGCCCAGAATCATTTTACTCATCTCCATGACTGTCACTGCCCCTTTTCTCTGATTTTGGGATCCCACAATGTCTTTACTGTGCTGCTCATCTTCCCTGGCCCTGGCTCTGGTGGTGTGCCCGAATGCATCACCAGGCCTGGCTCTGTGTGGCTTTTCTGCTCGCAGCAGTCTGTCTCAAACCCCTTTTTTTTCCCCCCTTCCTGTGTTTCTGTCACTGTGCAGCTCTCCGCAGTGCCTCTCGGACCACTTCATTAGAGTGGCATCAGTTATAGCCCATTTCAAGACTTGTGAGGGTTTGTTCACACTCTTCCTGCCATCAGGAGCTTTTCTGCAGACACAGTAGAGGAATTGACACCACCATTCTTTGGGCTTTCTGTGTCATCCCAGCCCAGAGCAGCAGCAGCAGCATGTGCAAGGTTGAGGACAACTGCAGCTCTCTGGGTTCTGGGGAGCTCTGACCCACCCAGGCTGTTGCTTTGGGAACAGTTTGCAGCCCACAATGGATTTTAAGCTCCTGTGACCAGGCTCGGACCTGTTATTTGACACAGCCTTATTTGACACAGGTTGAGTGAGTCACAGATGAGACATGGCTGTTAAATGTAAGTTCTTTAGGGCAAGGATTATCATCATTGTGAAAACAGAATCTGGGCTGTTACTGCTGTTTGACAAATAGCTGTAAAACTCAGTGCTCTATAGGGTGGAGCAGCCAAAGACAGAGGGTTTATGCAGCAAATGATAAGAAAACAGTCATGAAAAGAATGGAGCTGTGGAATCTCTCAAGCTTTCAGAAGGGAGCTTGAGAGTTTATGAAGAAATACAGAGTGTGGTCCTTTTTCTTGAAGAGAACTGAAGGCTTGGGGTGAACTTCCTCAGAAGTGGTTCTGCATTTCCTGTGAATATTGGTACTTTAGACTTCTGGCACATTGCTGGCTGTTACTCTTAGGGAAAGATTCCCTGCTAAGGTCTCCTTCCTTCTCTCCTTTCCTCCCACCAGTAGTTCTTCCAGTCCATCTCATGTGGATCATAGGGACATGGAAGTTTTGTTTTCTACTACACTGCCATGTGGTGCCACGCAAGGTCTTGGATTTCAGCCTGAGAACGTGTTCTGGTTTTGATGACAAGCTCTTTCATTTGTGATTTAAACCATCCCAAAAGCATTGTTGATCTCAGTTTTGTGTCTAGTATTTCCTTTAAACACACCTGAATTACAAAGTCGCTGCTGTGTAGCTTGGTGTTCTTTCAGCCTTGTTTTGCAGCTGTTGCTGAGTATTGTTTTAATTTGTGGTTAACAGCTTCACAGCTTTATTACGGGCTCTTTGTAGCTTCTAGAAGTCAGGGCAGTGCTGATATAACTGGTTAATTTCTTCAGTATTAAAACCCTTCTGACACACACTGCTTTCAGGTGATGCCAATTCTTTGCTCTGTGTCCTACAGTGCAGTAGAAACAGGTGGATTCAATGGAGCATCTTCTGCTACCTCTGACAGGTATAAATGACCAGTTTTGTCTCTTTTATCTCCTGTTCTGATTGAGGTTGTGGGAGAAATTGAGATGCAGCAAGTGTGTCTCTGTGGAGAAAGCAGTGCTTTCCTCTAACCTGCAACAAGTGCTTTACATGTCCTGAAGGGAAACAGGATTTTTTTATAGTATACATGGAAAAGAAGGTATGACAAGGGCAGTGATCACTCCAGGAAACGTGAGCAGCAAGGAAGAGCAGGTCCAACCTTTTGGGTGTTGGTGAGGGGAAAAAGTAGGGCAGTGATGACCAGGGATAGAAGGGGGCTTCGGGAGTAAGGGGATTTGAATTAACATTTTGTGTGGTCTTTCATCTGGAGTAATTGAAGATAATTGCTAGTCTGAAATTCACTGAAGTTAAGAAAGCCCTTAAAGTGCACATTATGTCTGCCAAGTACACTGGCAGTGCCAGAATGTACCACTTCTGGGATGGATGTTCCCAAGGGCAAAACTGAAGTTTATGGTTTTCTGTAAGACAGCCAGAAAAAGAAAATAAAAAAAATTATTATAGTCCTGCAGTGATTGATCAGATCTGAAAAATTGGAAAGAGGTGCTGCTGTTAATGGCTAACCTCCAGTTCCTTTGCTTTATCCTCTGTGAAAACCTTCTCTCATTAACAAAAGGGAGATTGATCCTGTTCTGGCTGGGTGGTGAGTGACACCCAGCACAGAGTGTGCTCTCAGAGCAGGGTAGGATGGGGTCTGTGAGGAGGGGCTGGGGCAGGGTGTTCTGGAGCACCTCTGTTCTCTGCAGACACTGGGGGCACTGGAGTTGGACTGTGGTGTTTGGTTGTTCTTGTTCCACGAACCTCTCCTTGGACTCCCAGCCAAAAAATGAAAGATTTGACTTGTCTTTGTAGTAGGAGCTTCCAACAGCACTCCTGAAAACAGACATTATTATATGTGTGTATTGTCCTGGCTCCAGAGCTTGGACATTTTCTGAAGTCAGAGCATGAAAACTTGGCAAACCCTGATGGCACAGACACCTTATCTCGCTGTGTGTGCAGCCCACTGCATCTCCTAATTTCAAGAAACTTGTGGTGTGAATTGTGTGTGTCAGAGAGGGAGGATACAAACATGCCCGGAGTTTTAGGGTTGGTGTTTATATATATCTTTTCTCCAGCATTAAATTTTACCTTTGGAACACCTCAGAGATGTCTTTTTGGCTTCAGATTAAGATCTAAGTGGGTGGCCATGCATTCTGGGGATGGATGGAGATTGAGCTCCCTGAAGGTAATGAGGAATGGCATTTTGTCAAAGGACAGACAGGTAAGACTGGAGAAGAGCATTATCTGGGCAGGGGAGGTGATGCATGGGGCTCAGGGTGAGACTGAAATACATGACTGATGTGACAGGGAGTCCATGACAGCAGTGGGGGAGGCAGTGTGGCATGACCACTGTGGTCTAATTTTAGTGTTTGCTGAGGAGGAGGGCAGAGAGGTCAAAAGAGAGAGTAAGGGCTGTAGACTGGGTTTGTGAAACCAAGGTATGGGTTAGGAGGATTTAGAAGGTTGGGAATGGGAGACAAGTCTCAGGTCTGCAGTCAGGTCCTGACCTGGCTCTTTCAGTTCAGAAAATAACTGAGTATTTGAGAACTAGATATTCCCAAGAGGGAGAACTTGACATTACTGAATGGTTTCTTACTGACTTCTGAATGCAGGTTGGTCAAGGTTTATGCTCTGTTGTAGAAATGAAGAAGAAGTGTTGTAACAAAACTCAAGTCTGGATCCCACTTGCTTTCTGCAGAACATCCTTTTCAGAGAGGAGGGCTGAGGGACTCGTGCTGACACAGAGAGGCCTTTCCAGGCTGTAGAGCCTGTTTGGGACTGACCTAGTTTTTGTGAGCACATGGTTAATCTGTCCTTAGTTAGCTGGATGACTTGACCTAATGCCTAAGCTGAGGGTTGCTGAAATGAGGACTTTGGTGGTATCGGGCAGACTCTCAGGAAACTTCAGCCAGGAATCCAGCTAACAGAAGTATTGCTTTCCCCCCATTACTGGTGTCGTGGAGTGCAGTGATTTTGTTAGAAATTAGGATCTGTGCAGCCTGTTGAGTTGAGGGAGACATCAGGATTAGTTGTTATCTTGAGGACAAGTCAGGAAAGGCTAATCCTTCATAGCATGACAGGACAAAGAACTAATAAAATAGCTCATCATGTCAGTTTCTTAATTTAGGCACTCAGAAGGTAGCTGAGGATTTGTTTGTTCTGTTGAACAGCAGTGGGGATGGTCAGGAGGAGGTGAGTCTGAGACTAGAAGCTTTCTATTGTATGTTTTTCTTTTGAACTGATGGGAAAGCCATCCTGCTTTGGCAGGGTAAAATCTTCCTTTACAGCTTGCTGGAGCTGTGAGACTCTGGTACTTGTGCTGTGATCAGAGCTGCCCTGCCTCTTGTAGGGGAATCCCACCTGACTGGAGACCTTGGAAGGACACTGTTAAATTCCAAATCTAATCCATGTCAAACCCAGTACAACCTTTGTAGTCAGTTATCTCCTATGGGTCAATGATATCTGACAAAACATTGAGCTGGCAAGTTTTCCATTTTCTTTAGTGCTTATTTCTATGTGTAAAAGATGAAGGTGAGGGGAATAAACCATTTTGTGGATACCTCCGTATAAAACCAGGTCCCCTGTAAGTATCATGAGTGACTAGACAGTGATAAAAATAGACTAAAAAATTGTCTTTCTTAACTGAAGGGGACACAAAATGTTGTCAGCTGGGGCTCTCAGTATGGAAGTTTTCAGCTAATTTCTGTGTAGAGAGTGACTGTGACCTGGATGCATGGGGTAGGGAGGGTTAATTGTCTTTATTTGGAGAGGATATTTGCATTTTTTCCCTCAGTCTATTAAAGCCAAGTTGTGTGAGCAGCTTAAAGCACCAGCAGCAAGGAGATGTCTGAGCCTGTGGGCATGGGAGAGAAAAGCCAGACTCATTTGGTGGTGGGAAATAGAAATGAAGTGCTCATGTGGGGAAGGGGCTTAATATAAACTTACCTGAGGTCACCAACAGGAGGGTAGGAACACAGAGCTCAAATGCTTTCAGTGCTGCCTGTACCATAATTGGAGTATGGTGTTTTAAGAAATAATTGATTTTTTTTCAATAAAATCAATTGACTTATCACAGAGAAGAAACAAAACTTGGATTTTTTAAATGGATGGACTACGATGGGTCTCAGTGTAATACCTATTTGTTACTTTAAAAAACCCTAACAACCAAATTTAGCGTAAAAGTTAATTTTCTTTTGAGCTTCCAATGAATTGGCACAGATAATAACTCAGAGTTCTTCTAGGCAGTGGTTGTAGCCACAGTGGTGTGTAGCCCTAACCTGCTGTGAAGGGTTTCTTAATGCCTTGGGAAAGAATATTTCCTAGCAGGTTGTGTGCTAAGACATCACTGTGGCTACAACCACTGTCTAGAAAAACTCTGGGTAATTCAGTGTACCAGGGCAGTGTCTGAGGATGCTTTTGAGATCTGTGCAGTCAAATTTTGCCCAGTTCACGCTGTTTGCAGTCACTGGTCTGCTGCCTGTGCTGGGAGAGATCCCAAAGAGAGCTGTTAACACCAGCTGACTTCTCACCCTAGCCAGGAACTCCCAGTTCATCTTTTGCTTCTCCAAAATTCAGTGTCCTTGATGAAATTTATGGTTAGCCAGTGCTGACGAGGCAGAAGATGGCATTTGATGCTACTTCTTTCATAGTTTGCATCTGCAGTTACAAATGAGAGCTACACATCTTGAGTGTCCCTGTGTGTTGTCCCTGTGTGTACCTCACATTTCAGGAAGGAGATTGGCTTTTTAGGCTGTGGGGGAGAGCTGCTGGCCTGTGGATGGGCAAGGGAGGATGCAAGATGACAGCCAGCAGCAGTTCAGCACTGCTCTGGCTGTGTCTAGTGGCCCTGGGGATGGGGGGAGTCTGTAATCTGAGGATTAATTGCCCTGCATTTGTCTAACCTCATTTCCTGTAGACACCTCCCAGCTCCAGAGCTGCTGTTTTGTATTCTAAACCCATCTGATTTGAAGCAGAGAACTCAATTCTACTTTGCTGGATTGTTACAGCATCTTAATTGATCTTTAAAATGCTTAAAACATTTTTGCACTAATTTCCTGTGTTAAAAGCTTATCTGGACTCCTGGTGGTGTGAACTTTTCATAGTTATCAGCTGGAGACCTCTTAAAATCTTGCCAGAAATCCTGACTGCCTGAAGGGTGGGGATTATCTTCCTGCATGCCTAGACCAAAATGACCTTTATGTGTCACAAAGAAGTTGGGAACTTAATTGGAAAAGTTTGGGGGACTAACTGGTTTTGTTTTCTTAAATTTTAAAGTTTCAGCTGAAAGTGTATTTGGGAGCCCTTGCAAAACTGAAAGTTGAGTTCTGGTTATTTCTGGTTAGTTTTTTTACATGGAAGTAAACTTCTGCTCAGTGAGAGCAAGTTAGTCTGTTTTTTCAGTTGCGTCTTGAGCAAGTTAAAAGTGGTGCTACAATAATGAAACAAAAGTAAAAGTTGTGACAGATTTTTCTGGGGGACTCTTGAGAACCTATTGAATTTCATGCCAGTTACTTGCAGCTTGTGTGGTAATGGTGACTTCAGGAAAAGAATCAATGCCTGCCTGTGATTTATATTGCTATTAGGCACCCAGGCTAATAGGGACCATTCTTTTAAAGGCTCTTTGAATAGGAAATGTCTGTTTACCCATTTATCTCTTGTCCATGCTTCAGTGTTGTGCCCTGATGTGAAGTATTGGTAAGAGGAGAGCCACTACAGTGAGCTCCCTTTTCCAGGCAAGCATGGAAGCAATTTTTTCCTTTTCACAGAGAGCTTTGCAGCCTGTGTGATGCCGTTTTTACCTGAGCTGCTGGCAGGGACTCGCTCCCAGGGCTGCAGTGCAGGTGAAGCTTCAGTGGCCAGCTTCTGTGCTTGGTGATCTGAGAGCATTGCCACAAACAGCTTCATTTGGGTTTGTGCTGGTTTATACTGAGAGCACATGGATGTGAGCCCTGAATGTTTGTGCAGAGCTGTGAGGTGAAGCTCCTGGAGCCAGTGCTTTGGAGTCATTAGCTTAGAAAGAGGTTTAGGAAAAGGCAAAGGCACGACATGCTCTTGTGTAATGAAGAGAGCACAGGTAGGGTCATGCCCACTGGGTCTAAGTTCCATCCAAGTCTCTGGGTTTAATCCTTCCTACTGAATGGCTTTAGGGAGCTCCAGCTGAGTGCTATATTTTTGTTCTTGGAAGCAGTCTTCAGAAGCATCCGGTACTCTTTGTGGATTAAGCACAGGTTCTTACACAGAGGCTAGGATTAGTGATGAAATAAATGGGAACCCATGGTTTGGACTTGGCCAGCAGATCATTAGAAAGCAGAAAAGGGTGGTAGAAAACTGCCTGCAGTTCCTGAAGTGCCGCTGTCACCTTCTTTCAGCTGCAAAGAAAAGCGTGTTATCAGAAGCATAAAGGAGGACATTACCAGAATGCTCCTCTACCTCAGGGCTGCCCCAGCCCTTCTGAGGAGGCAGCCAGCACTTGGATGCTGTGTCCTTGCCTGCTGTCCTCGTGGCTGTGCTCAGCCATGTGTCAGAGTGTCTTCTGAAAGGCAGGCACAAGTCTGCTCATGAAAACTTGTTGCCTGCTCTTGTTCATGGTTGCCACTTCAGATTGGTGCAGCTGGTTCGAAGAGTGCTCCGAGAACGGCAGCGGGGTATTAATGAAGGTTCCACTGCTCATGGGCCTTCAATGGGTGTAATTACTTGGCAGTAACTTCTTTAAACCTTATTTGAATTAAAGCTACATGTTTTGGCTGGTTATGTCACCGCTGTATTAGTGAGGAATGCAGGAGAGAGTGCTAGTTTGCATTAACTGAGCTGCCTTAATCCTTTGTAATCATACTTCTTATTGTGTGTTACTGTCTTACAGAGAGAGAAAACACTTGCCCAAGGGACAGCAGAATTCACTCTGCAGCATCTCTGCATAAGGGCAATGTTCTTTGTCCTCAGAACAACAAAGTTCTTAGTAGATGGATTGTTGAGAATTAACATTATGTGTAATTCAGCGGGGAACTGTCTATATCTAAGATCTGAATTTTTTATAAAGCTTTCTTCCTACAGTCCCCCTTAGTGTAAGGGTGCAGAGTGGATTAAGTGCCTGACCCAAATTTTTTTAATGGTTTCCTACAGTCTTCAGACCATATGCTTGAAAAAAAGTCTTGTCCAACATGAGTGACTCAGAGCATACACCTCTCACATTCATTGTCCAGGTCAGCAAAAATATTTTGCCCTTGCATGAGTATCTTTCCTGTCCTGACAAAAGTGAAATTTGCTTAACCTTATCACAGATGATTTGTCAAGAAACCTTAACCTTACCTTACCTTGCCTTGTTTGTTTAACCTTATCACAGATTTATTAACTGGCATACTTGTTTTTATATCCTTTTCTTATTGCAGATACTTCCCAACATCTTTGGCCAAGGGGAACTTTATTTAAAAAAAAGCAAACAGCCAACAACTGTGAGACAATAGCAGATTTAATCTTCATAAAGCAGCAGGGCTTTTGCTTCCCTGGGAATGTTTGCTAACTATGGCTTTTCCAGGTTTTGGACAGAGCAATTTTTCTTTGACTTTTTCAAATATTCCTTTTCCCCCCCCTCTCTCTGCCTCCCTGGAGTTGAAACATGCACTGCAGTCACTGCGAGAGCCTTTTGCAGTTGCACTTTTTCTTGCTGTGTTTTACTGGGCCCAACTGGAAGCCGCTTCTGATCCTGTGGAATAATGTGTTTGGCTGAATCCTGAAGTTTGCTGCTGCTGTGTGTGCTTGTACTGAGGAAAAACCATCCACACGGTTTCTTATCTTCCCTAGGCCAAAAATAACACCGCGGCTCCTGCGGCCTTGAAGAATTAGCCTAATTTCAGAACTGGAAACTAGGGCGAAGATGAAAAGTGCGTTTCAAAATATATAAAATAGCAGCTGGGTGCTTAGGCATGAGGATGAAAAGCCTTTGTCTGGGGCTCTGGCTGGTGGATCACAAGCATTTGTGATGATCTTTTGCAAGGACAAGCCTCTGCTGAATGGCAGGTTGGCTCCACTTTAAACCAGGCCGTGCAGTTCTGACATGGGACCTGCAAGCGAGGGTGGTGGAAGGTGATGGCAAAGTCATCTTCCTCGTGGCTGCAGAGTGGCTCCTGCAGGTCCCTGACGTGGGTCATTCCTCCATCCTGCCATGTGCCATCTCCCCTGGGGTCCCCGGGGCAGGGGAGGTGTGAAATCTGTAACCCCGTCTATCCTGTGAGGTGGTCAGGCCGTGTCCCGTACAGAAAATGCCTTGTTTCTGTTCAGCCAGCACAAAGGCTCTTTTATAGCTGCTTGGCCATACATCTGTCGAGGTGCCTCAGACTGTTAGCACTGGTTACTGTTTGAGGTATGCAGCTCCCAGGCTGTGATGTACAGTGATATGTTGTTTATGTGTTGCCTCCCTTTCCTTTTGAGGATAGGGAGCTGTGCTGTGTCCTGCCCTGAGCAAAGCTGGTGTTAGTTATGGGATGGTGTGGTAGCCTGGAGATTTTCTCTTTAAAAGCAGACTGGAATCCTTCTGTTTCACACTTTGAATTAAACGTCTGAGTTTGGCAGCGACTGCAGGACAATAGAACTTTCTCTGGGGAAAAGTCTGTTGAATTTCTGCTTCAGAGACAGACCTGGCTTGAAAGACATTGTGTGTACCATAACAGAAGCACCCCAGTCCTTCACCAGGCACTTAAATGGAAAAAAACCCTGACTTCTTAAAATTTTTGAACTTTATTGCAGCCTTTGGATTAATTTCCCCATCTTTTCCCCGCCTCCACTGTTAAGTTTTTTTTTTTTCCTGCACATGTCATCATGCTTATTCCACAGACAGATTTGCTGAAATCAATCCTGCCCAGAAATGCACACTCATCTTCTGAAATGTAGGGGAGGGAGTGAGAGGAGGCTCTGTAAGCTGACAAAGTCCTGGTGATTTGGGAATCTCTGAGTTTGTCTCCTGTGGTCTTCAGACATCTTGAGGTTTGCCATCTCCTGTCTCCTATGTTTGGTTTTCTAAGTTGGTTTTTTTAACCCCACAAAGCTATCTGACAGCTCTTCAGTTCCAGTCCCAAATAGCTTTCTGATGCTGTCACTGCTGGCTTCTTGACTCAAAGTAGAGCTTGGGTGGAAAAAAACAACTTTTCATCAAATTGCCATGAGATAGGTTTTGTGGGATGGAGGAAGAGCATGATGGGGATGTGCTGTTTCATGTTAAGCTCTTTTGGTTTGACGTTGATCTTCCCTTCTGCTCCACTAATGTGGATAAATCATGAGATTTGGTAGCTGAGTGTGGCAAAAGGTGACTTGGGGTGGCTCCATGGCACTTTACACCCCTGAGTCACTGTCCCTTGAGAGCAGCAGCTCTGCCCTGTCCAGGCCTTCGTGTCGACACCCAGCCCTGCCTTGGAACGTGTGCCTGTGCTTGCTCCCCTTTCCAGGGAGTATTTCTTGTTGAAGATCTCTTTTGGCTTTGAAGATGCATTTAGGCTTTTTTGTGGCCTGTTTCACAAGAGGGTGAGAAGTTACTTTTCAGCTTAATTTTAGACTGGCTGTCATTCTCGAGCAAACTTGAAGTGTGGTTTTGACCTTGCTTCCAGGGAAACTCGGAGGAACCCGATTTCCCAGTACGTTGAGAGAACTGTTACCCCGGGTCTAGAATTTTGTGCTTTACCATCAAAGGGCTTTGCAAATCTTTCCCATGCTCCTTCCATGCTGTGGAACAGCAGCATGGCACAGGGTTATCCCCAGGGCACAGGAGGAGGTACCACCAAGGCAAGGTGTAGAGTGTAAGAGGTCCTGACTCTGTCCTGCAGCCAAACCACACCTTCCCTCCCCTCTTCCACCAGTCACTGCAATTAAAATTCCACTGTCAGGGCTGAAGAGAGGTGAGGCAGGAGCAGACTTGTTTTCAGGAGGGAGAACCAAATTTTCTGCTGGAATGGCCCTTTTCCTAGAGCAGGATCAGGAAACCTCCCCTCCCCACCTGTTTAGGGGCAGAAAAGTCACCGGCAGAAATTGCAAAAATAATCAGCATGGTGTGCTCAGGTTCCCAGAGGGCATCAGAAGGAATGAATTGAGCTGGGAGCAAGGAGCCCTGCAGACAAACCTGCAGTTCTCCATCAGCCTTTCTGAACCGTGGCCCAGGGCAGTCACTGGAGATGATTTCCTAATAAAACTGAGGGAGCCCAGCTTGCAGGGGTGCAGATAAGATTTTGCTGGCACCAGGGAGCAAAGTGGGGCAATGGGAAAAAACCTCTTGGAGGTGAAAGGTGGTGAAGGCAAGAGAGCCAAAGTGAAACCCGGGGGGGGGGGGGGTCTTATTAATGTGCTGGAGCCTAAGTAATTTCAAATATTCTAAACAGAGGTCCCGTGAGTAGAGATACGAGTGATCCAGATTCCTTTGGCATTTGCAATATCAGACAGGCTAAAGTAAGTGCTCTTGTGCAATGCTCTGCTGAGTGCTTACTGAGCAGATGTTGCTCCTTTTGTAGCTGCTGCTCCAAGTGAACCAGTTTCTTGCCTGGCTAAATCAGGGAGCTGTTTACAGGTGCTCACCTTTGCAAATGACCGACAGAGGGGAAAAGTTTGAGGAGGGAAGTGCTGAGAAGGAAGAGGAAAAGCAGTCACTTAGAGATGTTGAAGGAACTGTTTCCTTAAGGAGTGTCAGGATGATGTGAAACTTAAATGTGCTTAACCTTACCTGCAGTTTTTCTCTTAGAGCAGGGAGGGCTGGGTGTGTGGTGGGGGTGGGCAGAGAAGGACTGAGAGTGGTCTTCAGAAAGGAAGTTGGTCTGAAATAAATGTAGGTAAACAATAAAATGTTACAAGGTGCAAGCTGAGGAACAACCTGCTGTTTTCCCTGGCTCTCACTGGGACACGGCTCTAATCCTTAAAGCCGGAAATCATATCTGATGGGCTACAATAATCTTATTTTTCCTAGACATAGAACTCCCCTATGCCTGTCTCCCCTAGGCAAGGTGGAATACCTGCCAAGAAAGCAACATGCTGTGTGTGAGCCTCAGCTGCTTCCACATGCCAGCAAAACCATCCTGCGTGGAAGTGACAAGTGTGTTGATGATGGGATGTGTTCTGGCAGGGCATCCAAGTTAAATCCAAGTGGGAGCTCCTGACTGATGGCCACCATAGGAAAAACACGGAGCTGCCTGAATTGTAACTGGTGTAATTTCATGCCTAGTTACCATGCAAAACAGTCAACTCCTTACAGGTCTGAAAGTGACTCCTTAGAGTACGTTTTCTTCCTGTCCAAGCAGAGAGCGTGCAGTGAAGAACAGTGGCTTGGATTTTGTTTTCTTTGGTAGCCAATATAACGTCACTGGTTGTCTTTGTGTCTGCCTCTCTTTGTGTGGTGGGACAAAAAAGCCGTGTCCAGTTTGGGAATGCTGCCAGTTTTATCAATATGATGATTATATTCAGAAGAAAGAAGCTGCAGTGGTTCTTGTGGTGCCTCAATGGTAAATAATAGTAAAATATGGCTGTCTCTTAATATTCTGGTTAGACTCCCCCAGTTGCCACACACTGGAAAGCACCCCTTTTCATGTAGCTGCGTGCTCATGCACTCTGTGGTCAGCTAAAGTAAATGTGTGTGCTGGAATGTAGCAGAATCACTGTAAAGTATTTCAGAGTTTGTTCCTGAGCATTGTCATTTGGATGATGCTGTTGCAGAGCTGGGGTTTTTCAAAATTTATTTTTAAATCTTCAAGTGTTGGATAGAGTTGCTGCAGTCCTTTCTAGAGGCTTTGGGGATAAAACCATAGCTATAACTTTGCAGCTTGGAAATATCTGCACAGACTCAGTCCTGCACCTCACACCAGACAATAATGAGCACTGAAAGCTAAACTGAGCCCATTGATATGGTGATGATCAGTACTTTTTTCTTTCTGATTAATATTCAACCTGTGTCTTCTATAACGTTTCAAACAGACCATGGGATTGTCCGTTCTCCTCAGATCCAGTTGCCCCGTGGATTTGAGCGTGCCCTGCCAGGGAAGCTGCTGGCACTGTGTCCTGTTAGGGCAGTATCCCTGTTGGCCTGTGGTGCTGTGATTGTGTGGATGATCCAATTTGGGTTGTTTTTCGTTCCCTGAGAGCGGGCCTGGGCTGAAGGTGACGGACTGCAGCGTGGAGAGAGTTCCTCCCGTGTTTGATCCGTGGGGTCTGTAATCCCACAGGGGCTGCTGTATCTCAGCTGGGAGCCTGGGAGTTGTGCAGGAGGTGCAGAGGACTGTGTGCTCCAGCCCTGGCCTTGGAATGATCATGTGCCAAGAGATTTGAGAGAGGACCAGTGAGTGGCAGGACACCACACTGGCCAGCAATCAGTGAGCAACAGCAGAACCATGTATTCTGAATGATGTTTTAACTTGAAGCAAATTCAGTTTACACAAACAGATTGGGAAAGAGAGAACTTGTCTGTGCTTTAGGAGAGTTCCCTGGCTGCTCTGCCAGCTCTCCTCTGCCCTGTTTTCCTTGTCAGCTTCAATGTGGAGTGGCCACATTGGTTCTCTCGTGGGATCAAGAGCTCACTGGCCACCAAAGGAGGCAGAGGCCAAAAGGCCAGCAGGCTCTCAGAGGCTGGGGATGAGCTGTCCTTTGGCTTTTGGACATCAGATGATGTTTGGACAAGACAGTGTTGCATTGGGAAGGCCAGCACCCTCCGTCTCCTGCTGGCTTTTGGCAGGTGTCCTGTGGATGTTGAGAGTGGGGACTTGGATGTACAAGTTAACCAGGCTGGGATGGAAAATCTCCCATGTGTAGCTATGGGAAATGTAGTTCCAACTTCCCAAAAGGGCAAGAGGAAGGGTCCATTTCACACCTTCCCTCCTGCCCCCAACACTTGAGCTGAGGGTCAAGGCTGAGAGCTCTGCTTTTCATGCTGGGCTAGCCAGGGGAGCTCACAGCCATGTAATGTCAGTGGAAGCAGGAAATTCATAGCATCTGAAGGGGAATTAAACACAAGGGCAATCAGAGAGTGCTGAGGCATGCTCATCTCTGCACTATGCATTTCAAACCAGAGCTGCTGCTGAGTAAATCCCTGCTGGCCCAAACCACAGCAAATATAACAGGATAATAGTTTGGAGAGATGATATATCACTCCTTTTGTTGGTTTCTCTGTCTTATATTTGTGGTGAAACGCTGGAAGAAGTGGGGATTTGCACATGTAAGTGCATCTAAACACCCCTGCTCCCTGAAGGGAGAAGGTGCCCCAAAGTCAGGGATGGGGAGATGCTCTCCCAGCAGTTCTACATCTTACCCCCATGAGCTTTCAGGAACTGGAGCTGTTGGAAGGAGCTGGGAAGTGAGGAGGGAGAGGAGTGAAATACCATGTGAGGCTCATTCAGCCTTTATTTCTCACTCTGCAATGAAGATGACCTTGCTGGCTTGATTGCTTTAGGTTTGCTGCAAATCTCATCCACTCAGCAAACTGCTGGAGGGAGCTGCTGGCAATGTCTCCAGGTAACAGTAATAAAACCCCAAGTGATTATAATATTATTTCATTTGTAACTGAATGAAATGCATCAGGGATCTGCAATAGAGCAGTTATTTGACAGGGCAGCTCTGCCTTGTGGGGACAGGGGAGGGCTGGGGAGTGGCTCAGGCTTCCCAGCATTATCCATAGGCACAGCTCAGGATGTGGGCTTTTTTCTTCTGGAAAAACAGATTTCTAGGAAATGCAAGATGAAGTGGTCTTTGTTTGGACTGGCCACACAATCCCCTCACGAGCAAACACTTTATCATGCCAGTTAGGCTGTGATGAGTGATGGATTACAGTAGCAGGCTTGTTGCTCAGTGTAACTGCTGCTGCCTTTGTGGCCAGAGAAAACCAGGCAGAGAGCTGGCTTGGAGCAGTTCAGTGCTAAAATTGCTGTTACAGCCCTTTCAAGGGAAATCCTTGTGGCAGAAGGCTTTCACATTTATTAATTAGTCTCATTTTTCTACCTTGTGAAAGACAAAATAATTCCAAAAATTAAGAATCGAATCCAGGTAAATTTTTATTTAATGAGGTAACGTTATAATGAAAGAGAATCTTGTAGTTATACAAAAATGTCTTAGAAGTTCCCTTTGTAGTTGTAAAATGCAGTGAGGGTACTTTTTTTCTTGCATTCCCCCTCCTCCCCAGTAAAACCTCACTGAGCACGTCTGGACAATGAATGTTCTTTTGTAGGGATGAACACACAATCTCAGAGGTTAAATTTACCCTGTAAGATGTTTGCACTCACATAAAGCTCTTTTATGTGTGACATTTCCTGCATTATAGCAACCAGCTTCAAAAAATACGTGTTTAACGAAGACTTAACTTCCCATAAGCAAGGCTTGAGTTACCTTTTAAAAATGTCAGTGTCACTCAACAAAGCCCTTCATGTTGTCCTCAGATTGCTCCCAGTTCCCTCCCTGACCTGCTGGGGTGTCCAGGACTTCAGTGGGTCCAGCTGGGCAGTTCTTGCTGTTGTGAGTCTGGGAATTGCCAGCCTGTGATAAAGGTGCATCTTTCTGTGCTCCCCAGGGCTACCTTGGCTACCACAGAGAGCTCCAGTCTGTAAATCACTGAAGAAGTCTCTCAGTCTCTCTGGGCAGAAATTCAGCACAAGGCTCTTCTCAGCACATCCCCCCTAGGAGAGATGCGTTTTGGTTTTTTTTAAAAAAATCCTTTTATCCTTTCAAGACTATCACCCTAAGGATTTTACAGTGCATGGAGCAGACCTTTTGCTTCACCTCGGCAGCTGGGTGTCTACTTACTGCCTCAAGTCACTCCTCTCCATGCTTCTAGTTGTCTTTTTTCTCCTTTTTTTCCACACTTTTTCTTTTGCAGATAGACTTTGGAGACTGCTCTTAAAATGATGAATATTTCCATCTTGACTAGAAGAGGCTGACCACTGAAGCTGCCTTGCTTTTAATGCTATTCAGGATGTGTCCTTTTTTTTTTTTTTTTTTTTTTATCTCTTCTTTTTTTTTCCTTTCCTTCTTCAGTCAAGTCTACAAAGAGTACTCTGTTTTATGTGCTTTATATGTATGATTTCTTCTTAAAGGACGACTCATTTCCTCTACTTTAGAGGTATTTTCTTAAATCTGTCACTTCCTGTCTCTTTCTTTGCTGTCTGATTTGCCAGTTTGTACATTTTTTCGTAACTGTTCCGCTCATTAAATGCTGAAATCCTCTGGGAATTGCGTTTTGCCCAGGCGAGTGACACTTCTTTTTTATTCTCTGGCAAGAAATATTTGGCGATTAATTTAATTGCTAAATTGGCTTCTAAGCAGAAGCAGGCTTGGAAAACTGAAGGGGAATTAATCATGCCCAGTTAACAGAAGGGACTTGAAAATGTGAAGGCTGCACCAAAGACGTCAGTGAAAGCTGAGGTGTACAGTAGCTAGCAAGCTTTTAGTATTTTATCATACTTTTTATTATTTCTTGCTGGCTTTTGCTGCTTTTTGCCTGCTTGAAGAACAGGCTGTTCCCTCCCAGGGAGAGAGGAAAAACTCAGATCCACGTGCTCATGGGATGTACCAAAAAAGCCTTTATCCTTCACCTGTCCTGCAGCAAAAGGAGTGTCCTCCAACAGCCTCATCCTGACAAATGTTTCTCTTGAACTTTCTGCAGACGCTCCCAGATGGTTTGGATTGAACTGACTTTAACGTACAAACAACTGGAAATTAATTCTGCTGTAGTAAAATGCTCAGTTCAAACCAGCAAGTGCTGTATCAGATGACATTTGAGATTATTTTGTAAAAAATGTGTTAATACTGAAAGTGAAATACAGATAAGTTGCAAGAGGTACTGCTAAATAAGACCTGGCATAAGGCTGAATTTTCCTCTGATGTAAACAGGTGTAACTTGATCAAGGTAGCAAGGCTATGCTGATGTACATCAGCTAAAGATTAGAAATCTTGTAGATAATTACATACAAGTACTACTATAATAACAGTATAATAAAATACTGACGTCTAAAGGCTAGAGGGTTCTCAGTATTTTATTAAAACAAACTGAATCCCTGTTGAAGAAGTTTCTGCCTGCAAGACTGTGTCTTGGGTGAGCTCAACTTCATGGGACTCCAAAGGCATTATTACAACTTCTGTAATTACCCAAAATAGCTGCTCTGTACATAAGATTGGCATGACATTAAAGCTCAGTGTCTTGGACTTCTGCAGGACTAGGTTCCAGTAATGACTCTTCCATTATCAAGCTGGGAATCTCCCTTTGAAATGCATAAAATCCTTTATAAATACTGGGGGTGGGGTGTCAAGCTGTAATATGTCTGATTTTTATTAACCATGTAAGATCATCTGCTGGTGAGAAATACCAACAGGGCCTTGCACATACTGTGTCTTGGATAAAAATGGGATTTTAGGAAGAAAATTTGTGTTTGGAGAAGTAGGAGAAGCAGTTTCATTAAGGGTTATCTTTTTTACCTGCTGTCTCCATTGACAGAGAGAAGGATTAGTACTGTTGTGGCAATACTAGGTTTGATGTTTGGAAGTTAAATAAAGCAGAGGAAAGAAATGAGATGTGATTAGAGATGTGAAAAATGCTTCTACATTGGTAAAACCACTGAAGTTATTCCATATATTAATAAGTGACATGCCTTGTAAAATACACATACAATACTGACTTCTGCAAGATGCCTGTAACTTGAATAAACTTTCCAGCAGCACCTAGATGAAAACCTTGAGGTTTTCTGCATTGTTTGCCATGAGTTAATTCAGACATGCAAATTGTGACTGAAGAATTTGATTTCCATAGTACAGGAAGTATTTTTCTGAAAAACAAGCAACCCCAAATGGTATCAGCATTGTACTGAACATGGACCTATGCTTTGAAAAACTTTTTTCACTGGTTAAACTGGCTCCAGTCAAAAATCTTCTACTAAATGTTAATTATTTTTGGATTTTTCAGTAAATGTTAATAGTCTGAGAACTGCAGTCTATTGATCATTTTCCCATGCTTTATGTAATAGTTGAGCAGAGCAAATCTAAATCTGATTAGTTTTAAGCATTTTTGTTTGGTTAGGTTTATCAGAGGTTATAAGGTAAATGGAAACAGCTGTGGTTCAGGTAGTCCTGCCCATCTGAATGGTTTAGTACTCACACAGGTGATGAAATTTACAGTATCTCATGCACACTGGCACATAAATTGAGACCTAAAATGCCAGAGTTTTAAATACACATTATTGATGCACAAATTTCTGATGTACCCTTGTGCTGAAGGGCTGGTAAAGTGTTGAGCAGCTGGTAAAGGCTTCAACCTACGGATGAGAAAAGTAACATGAAAATATGCAGTAAATCTGAAATTTCCTAAATGGAAAGGGGCAGGGTGTTTTTATAATAGAAGAGATTAATTGGACTTGAGATGACATCTGCAAACTATGCTTTTCCCCTCTCCTGAAATCCCAGGGGAGAGCCCAGGATTTCCTTCTTGCTCATCCTGTAGTTGTGTTCTAGACATTTCTCAACCACTTTTCAGTGACTTTTTCATTAGTCCATTGGGAGTTCTGGTTTTTTCCCTTTAAGTTGCAGGCAAACAACGTCTTGCCCTGGGGTCAAAGAAGAATACCTTAGTTACACTGCTAACTGGTTCCTTCACATTTAGGTTATTGTTTTACAAATCTCTGTAATATTTTCATGGGTCATACCTTGGCTCCTTTCAAACCAGTGGCATTACTCTTTCCTGTGCACAATCTGAAGTGTATTTAGGTAGTCTGTTGGGGTCATCTCCTCCACAGACTTTCATGTCTGGTGCTTTTCATTCTTTCCCAGCTACCAGATGACTTGTGGACCGTTTCCTTTTTTGCTGTGGTGGATTTGCACTGCTTCACTGCTGTGCCTTGCACTGAGAAGCAGCATTTAGTTTGCTACAACCTGTTTTCCTCCTCTTATTGCCACCCAGAGGATCTCGTGAGCTCATTTAACAGCCTTCAGCCTCTACTCTCTACCTGTTAATATTTTTCTTTGGATTCCTACCATCCTCTGGAGCATTGCCTCTTACTAATTGAGAGCTAATGCTAAGTAGGGCAAACATTGTAAAGAGCAGCTTTTCCATGAAGAGCCTCTTTAATTGCTGGCAGGAGAGGGTAATATCTGTAGTGTTTCTTTTCCCATTGCTAATGCAGGTTCAAGTATTGCCCTTCCTGCTGTATGTGGAAGCACTTTAAAAAAGGTTAGTGCTTTGTACTTGATGGTAGTGATTAATGAAGCTTCATGGCATTCAGGATTATTTTTGTTGTCAGGTAAAGAAATGGGCATCTTACTGTGTGTGTTTCAGTAACATCAGCCTTATGCTTATGCAAGACCTTCTGAGATGCTGGTGATTTTCTGTTTGGTTTGGGAGAAAACATTACAGAAAACATTATTTGGACACAACAGACCAAAGGGACCCTCCTGTGTTAGGAAATCCTCAGGAATGCCAGGTCAGTGGCTTCAGTTCTGACTGACTGGACTTGGGCAGGTTTCTCAGGCAGTGTTTGGACAATTGTCCAAACCTGGTACCCAGTTGTGTGAGCAGGTGCTGCCTCTTGGTTTTCATCAGCGGATCTTGTGCTTTCCTCCTCCACGTCCTGGAAACATGAACTGTTCAATGGAAAACTTCCCTGACCAGACTGAGATGTTAAATATTTTCGTCAGCTGAACAAATTCATACATGGGGCTGGTTTGCTTTTAATGAGAATGGCTCGCCTTGTTTCTCTCCTCTCCCATCTCTTTAATTCTGCTTTGTCCTTTATAGCACTCCAAAGGGCACTGCAGCAGAAAGGGAATGCCTGAACAATGCAACATGAAGCCAGGAGCTTTTTATATTTGAGTTAATATGCTTTCTTAAAGAGATTTGGCCTGGGGCTAGGCGTGTGCAGGTGGGAAAGGTGGAGAGACATGTCTGCTTTTTCTGCTGATGTCTACAGGTTTAAGGGCAGCTGTGGGGTTGTTCTTCTGGTGATCAATAATAGTGATGGATTGGGGTTTCTGGCGCTCAGAGGTTTTGTTAGATTTGTGTTTCTCCTCCCTCTTGAAGGAGAACTTCTCGTGCTTTGAATAGAGTCACACAGCTGGTTAATTCGTGTCTAACTGCATTGATGAGTTTTGGACTGGTTAATTTGTGCCTAACTGAATTGATGGGTTTTGGGCTGGTTAATTTGTGCCTAACTGAACTGATGGGTTTGACTGATTAATCTGTGCCTAACTGCACTGATGTGTTTTGGACTGGTTAATCTGTGCCTAACTACTGTGCTGGGTTTTGGACAGGTTAATTTGTGCCTGACTGAATTGATGGGTTTTGGACAGGTTAATTTGTGCCTGACTGAATTGATGGGTTTGTTTGGTTATTCTGTGCCTAACTGCAGTGCTGGGTTTTGACCTGTGTGTTTGGTTGGAAAACCCCAGCTGGCCTCAGCACTGAGGCTTGGGCTGCTTCTGAACTTGAAAGATCTTCCCACTTACCCCAAAGTGGTGATGGACCTGACCTGCTGAACCCATCTAACCTGAACTGGAGGCTCATTAAAATCTAGACACTTCTTAAGCACTGGCATGGCCAAGAGAGTAGAGCACTTGCAGCCTGGCACTTTCACCCAGGCTCCCTGAACTTTTCTCATTTGTTCAGAATGTGATTTCATGGGGATGAGTCTGTATCAGTATTTCGGTGTAAGCCAGCAGCTTTTTTTTTTTTTTTTTTAACAAAGGCACTCCTGTAGTAGTTGATTGACTTTCCAAGAGTTTTGTAGACACTAGGATGTCACTTATTTCAGAATAAGTCTTTGTGGAGTCCTTTTTACCTCTGATACTCAAATCATCTTATCTTGCCCTTGAAGGTAGAAGGTAGAAGTTTTGCTGGTGTTCATTTCAACCCTGCAGCACTCATTCTGTTTGTGTTGTGGGGTTTTCTTCTCTATAAAAAGGGGAGGATGTGGTAGTTCATCGCAGCTGTTAAATAGGGGTCATGGAATTGAATATTAAAATTAGAGGACTTTTTAGATGAGAAACAGTTTTGAAAAATGAACAGTTTAGGAGTTGTTTCCTAGAACTTGTTGTTAGTAATGATTTTTGTAGTTGGAACATGGTATTTTTATAGTATTACCTTGATAATGTTCTCCTTTTTCCTTCGCCTGCAGCCTTTAAAATAAATAGTATTGCATTAATTATGGAAACTTAAACAGCAAAAAAACTCACATAAATTTTACTAATATTTGCAATTCCATAGACTTCTGAAAATGCTGAAGTTTTAGGACAGAGTGAAGTTACTCTGTGTCTTTAATCCTATTTTCTCCTGAGAATTACGGCTCCCACAACAGAATCAGACATGAAAAAGGGATTTTTGCAGCAGGGCTCTGCCTTTGCTGTATCTCAAGCACAAAGATAAGCATGTTTATGCTTGAACATGAGGACACTATGGAAAATAATTGTTGATCTGATTAACTCCATTGAGAGGGAGTTTGCCTTCCTGTGCTTGCTGGGTGTTCATCTGCCCCGGGCAGTGAGGGCTGTGCCACAAGAGCTGCTGCTTCATTTCCACTCTGCAGCCACTCAGAGCATCCAACAAGTTTGGACAGCAGACAAAAGACAGGCCTGCAAGAGTCCCTTCTGCATGTCAGACTTTGACAAGTTTGTGTGTTTAAAGTAGCTGGAAGTAATAAAGGCTGAGCAGAAGAGGCTTCTCAATACCTTTAGGAAGAACCATGTGTGGTTTCTTTTAATGCTGCTGGATTATATTGTTGATTTTGTTGTTGTTGTTGTCTGTCTTGGGTGATTTTTTTTCTTTTTCCTGTAAAAAAATGGATTTTTATTTTCACCTCTTTTTCTTTCAATCCAGGCATTCAGGAAACCTGAAATTGAAATTGGCTTGTATTGATGGCTAGATAGAGCTGAGAAGCAGACAACTGGAATTTCTCTCTCAGAAAGCAAGTATTCAGTTAAATAAGTAAATCCCCCTATGACAGTTTAATCCTAAACTGAGCACAGAGTCTCATGCAATGAAACAAATGTCCACAATATTAGGGAGGACTCTCAGAAGCCTCGTTTAACTGCTGGAAATAAAGACATGTTAACGTGCTGTTCATTCCATAAATATTTCCCACTTGTAAGCCATAATGGGCAAACACATTACCTTTCACCACAGTGATGATTAAGAATCGCAGGATTGCTAAAGCATCAGCATACAAAACTCTCCTAGAATGTTCACCCACGAGAGGTGGTGTCTTTCCTCTGTCCTTAACTTTTGCCACAGCTGGAATGCAAAGCTCGGGGCAACAAAGCCTGATGCTCTGTAGGGTCAAGCTTAGGGGAATCATTTATTCCCTACCTGGACTCCGTATTTTGAAAGGGCCTGTGCTTCACAAATTCAGTCTACAAGCCCACCACATTATAGGATAAGGTGTGATGGAAGGATCTGTATTTCCCTGGTTTGATTTAATCTGGTTTTTGTCAGTCTCTCATCGTTTCCTGTGTGTGTCCCTTCCAGGTGGATATGTTTGTGCCTCACCTTTTGCCTTGTAATCTCTTTGCTCTGCCTGTACTTGCCTGCTGTGTGTCACCTTGCTTTTGGCTTGTTAAGTTTGGAGGTCGCAGAGAAGTTGGGTGTTCTGGTTGGATTTTGTTGTTGTTTGTGTTTTCTTGGCTGCTTTTTTCTTTTCATAGTTACCAAGCCTCATGGCTTCTCCTCTAGGGTAAGAGAATGCCTTTGGCTATCCCAAGGCAATAAATTATAAAAAGAATTGTCTTTAACTTGCAGATTTTGAGTAAATCTTTCTTGGAGTAGCACTGGAGGTTGTGATCAGAGCTGAGGATGGTTGTGTGTTGAGTGTGAAGTTCTCACAGCTGTCTGGCAGAGCTGTTTGCTTGCTGCAGAGCCTTCTTTTACAGTTGGCTCAAGTTCCATGGTAATAAAGTATCTTTTGACAAGTTATTTTTATTTTTTTCCTTTCCTTTTAATTTTTTAAAATAATTTTAATTTCATCCTTTTCTGACTCTAGCACATGGCTTCAGGTCCTCCCTTCATGATAGTAAAATAGAGCTTTTCTCTTTGCCAGTAGGCATTTCTGACTTTTCCCCAAATCTCCTAGGGCAGGATCATCGTGCTTGGTTAGAGACAGCTCTGCCCAATCTGTAATACCACTTAAACAGGCTGTCATCTGGCTTATTAAGTGCATGGGAAAGCAGTTTCTTCTACCTGTCCAGTTTCCATTTCCAATTTCCATTCCATGGAATGGACATTTCCCATAAGTCATACAGGAATTTTATGACAAAACCTTACCTAGAGCCTGTTTTAGACAATGAATCTTGTCTTTTAGTTTGCCTCTTTGTAAGGGATTGTTCATAAAATGCTGAAGATGCTCATTTAAATTCATCCCAGAAGTTTTGCTTGCTGAAGAAATTTCAGTTTATTCCAGACACTTATCAGGAGGAGACTCTGGATACAGAAATGTGTGTAATTGGATACGTGCACAGAGATCCCTGCAGGGTGTGTGTTTCAAACTCTCTTGTCTCTGCTGTTAATAACAGCCCAAAAGGCCTCAGGCATCAATTTAAGGCTTTTTTTACTAAGGGGTGCAGTGAAAAATATATATAATTTAATACAGTATTAAAATGCAAGTCACATGCAAAATTGACCTTTCTTATTTAAGGTACTGTTAGCCTGTAAGTCCTCTTGTTTAATCTTGGTTTTGGTTCATATTTTTTCAGGGAGGGATGGATGCAGCTGATGTTTAAAATACCTCTTTAATTCATGCCTGTCTTGCAAAACATTTGACAGTGCTGAGCCTCCCAGATTGTCTTCACCTGGCACAGGTTTTGGTGCTGCTGGAAGGGCTCCTCCTAGCACTGCTCCAACCTCTCCTGAAGGCTGAGCCAGTGGAGAGGAGCCTCAGAGGTGCTCTTGGAGCTCTGTGTGCTGCAGCTTTGCCTTTGGCTGGGCTGGGCTGGGCTCTGTGCTCCAGGCTGGCCTTTGTGGCCAGGCTGAGTGCCCAAGCACTGCCTAACGCTGGGCAGCCTCTCCTGGTCTCCTTGGAATCACAGCCAGCTGCTTGGCAGGGACATCAAACCCTTCTGAGAACTGCATGGGTGTGAGGCGAGACACAGGGATGGGCACAGCTCTGGGTTTCCTTCCCTGTCCCTCACTGTGGTCTCTTCTCCTGCAGCAAGGGAATCGAGGAGCCAGTTGTCACAGTGCTGGTGTTTCCTTGCAGCTTGAGCTGTCCAGCTGTGCCTCGCTGTTGGAGTGGATTCCCTGGCAGCAGCAACATTTGGGGTTTTTTGGGTTGGGTGGCCAAATTCTGTGAGTAATAGGCCAGCAGGGTGTATCTGTACTCCTGCCCGTCGAGCACGTCTTTGGTGATGCTGTCAGTAAATGAAACCCTCCCAGAATATGTCAAACCATGGAAGGGACACATCTGGTGGCACCTTTTAAAAGCCTTCCCCTACCCAAAGGGGACTGCAGGAAGGCTGGAGAGGGAGTTGTGACAGTGATAGGACATGGGGGAATGACTTTAAGCTGAAGGAGAACAGAGTTAAGTTAGATATTCAAAAGGAATTTGTTACTGTGAGGGTGGGGAGGCCCTGGCACAGTTGTGGCTGTCCCATCCCTGGAAGTGTTCAAGGCTGGGTTGGACTCAGGAGCAACCTGAGATAGTGAAAGGTGAAAGTGAAAATCCCAAACCATGCTGGGATTCTCTGGGTTTTAGGTTTTATTAAAAGTGACCTTTGGTGAAGATCCTTGTAAGCTTCTCATGTCCAGCAACATCCTTGGTACAACTCCTAGAAGAGCCAGCCCCTGGCTGTCCTTGGTGGTGATTAGGTGACACTATTTCAAATGTCCCCAGTGACAGACAATTTAAAAGGCTGTGCAACATATACAGAATGACTTATTCAGAAAGCCAGAGGGGCAGCTGAGATGTTCCCATCCTGGAGCCACCCCTCGTGGTCCTGCAGTCCACAGGGGCAGCACAGGAATTCCAAAGGCCTGTTCCACTGAGCTCGTGTTTCTCCCAACACAACTCCAGAGTGACTTTTTGTGCATTCCCTCTCCCATGCTCTTTGGGATGACAGCATTTCCAGTATGTCTTGTGTGTGGTGACAGCCTTTGTCAGCACTGCTTCCTCCATCTCAGCCTTGCTACGAGGCAACAGAAAAATGACTTTTCGTGTGAAGCTGTTACCTAAATCCTTCAAAATTGTAAGGATAATTAAAACCCTCTAGCACTGTCATTTAATATTAGCAAGGCACTGCTTTATTCTTGGCCAGGAGATGTGTGAGTGGCTGATAAAATTCTGCCCTCTACACAGACATGGATACAAAACTTTTTTCACCTATTTATACTTTGTTAGCAAAGAAATTAATGTTCATTCTCTCTCAATTACATAATTCTCTTTCATTAATTAGTATTCCCTCCTCTACTGGTTATTGATTGCTTGCTTTTTATATTAATTAGTCGATATTTTTAGTCCTTTTAGTACCTTTTTTTTCTGTATGGACTTTTCAAGACATACTGAGTCTTTGTTATTATCTCCTTTATCTTCTGGTTTCTTTCTGAATGTCTTCTCCTAGGCTTTGCTAATTGAATCGTATCAGAGTTAGCTTATCAAAATGTAAAATTTGACTAATTTTCCCAAGCTGTGTTCCCCCAATAGCAGCTCATGGCATAATGACACAATTTGCTAAATGCTGGCTAAAAGTGATTTAAGACTTTAACGCGTCTGCTTATCGTTAATTTAAATGATTAATTAAAAAGTGTAATAAAACCATTAAAAAATTAGAATAGTCGTATAATTCCCAAGAAAGCCTTTAAAGTCTGGAGGAATAGGCATCCTCCTGGTGTTCCCTGGCTGCTGGACTGAGCAGTGCTGGGCAGACCAGCACATTCACAGCTTGAGATATTTCTGGTCCAGGATGTGCTGGTGAAGGACATTGAGCTGTGAATTGTGGGGCAGGGAAGCAAATTGTGGGGCAGGGAAGCAAAGGTTGGCAAGGGATGACACTGTGCACTTTCCATACATGGATTTAGGTTTTCTCGTTGTTTAAAGAAAGGATTTGCAAACCTTTTGCTGTGTTCAAGCACGGAGTCCAAAGATACATTCATCATTTAACGATTTAGTGGTGAAGCCTTGACAGTTTAAGTGTACAAGTGAAGGGAATTTAGAGGGAGGACCAAGTTTTCTAATTTTTCCTAATATTATTTAGTCTGAGCAGAAAGGTTTTCAGGCCAACAGTCCATCTTCAGACTGGAAAAGAAGACTTAGATGTTGAAAGCTTGTCAGTCTCTTTGCTTTCCCAGCCCCTCGGGCTCCTTGTTTGTATCTGTTGGTCTAATAAAAGGTATTACATCTCCTGAAAAATGTTTCCTTGCTAAACATTTAAACACATTGGTTTGGATTTGTCAAAACTGTCTGGATGAATTAGGCAGGTTTCCATAACACTCCTGAATGGCCTTTAAATCATGAAGATGGATTTTGGGAATGCTATCCAACTTTTTTTTTAAGTGGGTGGTAAAGTAGTATGGACAGTACAGAGGCCTTTAATGTCTCAGTTACTGAAAACTTCTCATTTTGAAGTCTAGGCAGTGTCTATTTAAACACCAGTCCTGCAGCAGATGTTTGCATTGCTTTTCTCCCTGCTAATCCAGCCAGGCTTTTTGGTTCCTGAAGCCCCTGCTGCATTATAACCTCATTTACCTGCAGCTCTTGTTATGCATTTCTGCAGGAATCTTTGCTTTATTTAGTGCTGTTGTCAAATGAACCCATCAAACTCTTTATTTTTCACTGGAAACTGCCCATTCCTTTCTTTAGGAAGCACTCAAATGTGTCCTTAGCCAGCAGTTCCTGATGTACCAAAGCCACAGTTACTCTCCTTCTTTACAAGGGGATGTGCCCTGATGAGCATTTGCTGCCAGCAGACTCTAGAATTGCCCCAGAACTGACACCTCAATAAAACAGCTCCTAGAATACCAGGGACAGACTGCAAGGGATGGGAATGCAGCCTGCACCTGGGCTGGGGCTGCTCTGGCTCTGCTGTCTGTGGGGTGAAGGGCTGTGCTGGGTTGGGGAGACCATCCTCTCCTTCAAAATGTGAAACGTTCAGGGTCTGGGCTATTGGGTTTTTAGTATTACCTGGGAAAACTTATTTTTGATCACTGTTTGTCAGATACTTTCTGCAGGTAAACCTAGAGTTGCTTGCTGCTTTAAGGATCATGAAACCATTAATGTTCCTGTTTCAAATTCTGACCTTTAAAACAAAAAGCATTTGCTCATACCTACAACATTCAGGGAAGGAGGAACGTGGAAAGGTTAGTGCAGCCCTGGGTTTGTTCCCTTCCAAAACAGTGCTGCAGGAGAATTAAAGGCACTGTGAGGAGCTGGTTCTTGCTCCTGCTGCACTGCTTTTTTGTATTAACAAGCAATCTTTGTCAAAGTGACAGTGTACCAGAATCCATGATGCATGAGGCAGCTCAGCTGACATTTTTTTTTTTTTTAAATTACATTTTTTTTTTAACCTGCTGAATGAAGACCTGTATCAGCTGGGGTCAGGCTACCTGGTGCTTGTGAAAATCTGGCTTTTCAAGCAGGCAGTTCTCTGCTTTACAGTGGCATTGCTGACATTACTGCCTTCTAAAATTATTTTGGGTCTTTGGCAGCCCATTGACAGATCTCAGTCTTTTTTTCCTTAGAGTGGGTAGTTCCAGGCTCACAGATAATGGTTCCTGTGGGTGTCTGCAGTGCAGGGCGGTGTGAAAGCAGGGCCTGAGTGGGAAGGTGTGAGAAACACTTGCTGGGAGCTTTCTTCCCAGAGTAAAGCTGTACCTGGGACCTGAGCCGAGGCATTTCAAGTCAGTCTGGGTGTTGCTGTCCCACCATAAGGCAAAAACACCCCATGACTGCAGCATGTTGCAGCATTTGAAGAAGCTGAAGGCATCTGATTTTTCTTGTGCTGCTCATACAGACCTCTTTAGAGGTTTCCAGCAGTAAGCTTGTCCTTGAAATGACATTTTAATTGCAATTCTTCAGTATTCAGTTGATTTGTTCAGTCCCCAAACCTTAAAGAAGCACTCTTTGAACTGTCAGGAACATTTCTGTTGGTCTCTGTTCCACTGACTTCCCATTCTACATAAGCTTGTAAGTTAAATATACAGGTTTTATATAGAAGTTGGTAGATTGAATTCAGTGGTGCTGTGAGTATCTTTCTGAAGGCAGAAAACAACAGCTCTCCAAAAAGGTGTTCCTTTTTCTTTGGCATTTAAGACAGAGCAGGGAGATTTTTTATGGGAGCAGAAGAACAAGGTCCTTTGGACTGTGCAGTCTTTCCTCTGAAATCATCTTGTATTTTTTGGGGAGAGAACAGAGGACTTAGTCTTCACTTTCTGAACCTCTTGACCCAGAGGAATTTGGCCTCTCCTGCTGCCTGCAGTGTCCAGTCATGATGCCATGGGGCTGGGGTGTCACCACGGGAGGCTGGTGGCAGTTCCCTGCTACAGAGGCAGTTTCTCTTTCTGCTTGGATGGCTTTTTTATTTTTTGAGTCCCTGAACTTCGCAGGAAGGAGTGACTGTAGGAGTTCAGTGGAAATGGCAAATTTAATGGTTTCTAAAACTAGCAGGCATCTTATTTCTTCACATCCTACCCTCTGTGGAGGTTTCCTGCTGGTACGGTTGATGACATTTATAGCTGTTGCTAACAGGGAAAGGGCAGGGGAAAAAAAAAAAAAGAAACTTGTTATTTTTGCTGTCATAGATGTTCTCAGGACATCAGCGTTAGGAAATTGGAACTGGAGAACTCTCTTATTAGCTATTACTCTGTCCTTTCCATGCATGCTCCCCCAAACTTCTTTGCAGTATTCTGCAACATGAGGCTTTGAAGAATTTAAGTGTTCACTTTAACCACAGCAATCGATTTACATACGCTTTCCTCCGTAAGAGTTAAAAATCTTATTTCTTTCCTTGAGCAAGCTGCTTTCACATCTCAAGGCCACCATACAACTCCAGAATTCAGATTGTTTCAAAGGTTTCAGGAAAAATGGAACATTCACCTTCTGTTGTAAATTGAAGGGAATAAGGTCTTCTGTTCCCTAGCCTGCTCTTTAATATCCAAATGGCTGCTAAAAGGATTTTTCCACTTCTGAGCTGTCTGTGCAGCAACCAGGAGTTCTGTGCTCTTCCCCCACATGGGAGATACTCCAAATGTTTAAAATGGTTTGAGAATGAATCTAGAAGAAGCCTTGTAACAGACCAGTGAAGCAGGGAATAAATGTGTAATGTTTAGAAATGCAGCATTTGGTGCACAGTGTGTTTTTTCTTTTTATAAAAACAACACAAAAGACTGAGGAAAATTGGCAGGGAAAAGGAGACTGAAGATCACAGATCCTGCATGGAGTGGTGTTGAAATCTGCAGGCTCTCTTGAAATAATGAGTTTTTAAGAGAGACCTACTCTAGACCCTCACTTCTCTGTTCTCTGTGCATCTTGCATGACCCATATTTTTATTAGATTTGCCATGTTACAGCACTTACACAGGATTTTGTTCTATTGATAGCAGTCATAGAATCATGGACTGGGTTAAGTTGGAAAGGACTTTAAAGATCATCTCATTCTACTCCCTGCCATGGGCAGAGACACCTTCCACTGTCCCAGGGTGCTCCAAGCCCCATCCAACCTGCCTTGGACACTTCCAGGGATCCAGGGGCAGCCACAGCTGCTCTGGGTACCCTGTGCCAGGGCCTGCCCACCCTCACAGGGAAGGATTTCTTCCAATATCCCATCTTCTTCTGAGGTTTGCACAGCTTTGGCTTCAGAAGGTGCTGCTCAGGCTTGCTGTGAAGCAGTGATCTGCAGGGGATGTCTGATATTTTTAAAATCTTTTTAAGATACAGTTTAACATCTGCTTTGACCCCATCCTCCTGTTTCATGTCTATGGTGCTGAACTTCTTCACTAAGGATGACACTGCAGAATTGGGGAAGAAATCTTTTCTTCCCACCTCATTTCCTCGTAGTTTGCATGGTTTGGTTAAGAAAACCATGTTTTGTTGTGTTGCTGGTGTTTATTTCCAAGGAACTGTAGAGAAGGGAGTTCAGTTCTGGACACTTGTAAAATCTAGGTAGGTTTGGCTACTCGCTTGAGAAGATGTTATGGGGAAGGAAGTGGTTCTGGTTTTGAGCTCACCCTCTTACCCAGATAACACAATTTCCTTAAGGGTCTCAAGCTTACTGTTTTTTTCTTTACCTCAAATTAGAATTAGTGCATTGCAAAGACAAACTGCTACTTCCCCCATTCTGTCTTCCAGAGCCCTTGCTTTGCTCATGCTTTAAATATTAATATAAGGATTAATTCCTATGGTAACACCATGAAAGTCTTCCTTTGGTAATTACTAAAGGTAACACTTCCAGTTTTCTCACTGTGCTGCTCCTGAACCTCTCCTTAATCCTCTCAGACTGAAGGTGGCTACCAAGACCCTACCAGGATGAAAAGGAGGGGGGAAGGAGTGACCCTGCTTTAAAATTTGATTCTTGCCAGTTTTCAGCCCAAATCATTCCAGCACGGCAAAGGAGGAATGATCTCTTTTGCTATGCGGTCACAGAAGAACAAAATTCTGTGTTTGAACTTTAAATGGATTTACTGGCATGCACTTGCAAGATGTTAAGGCTTTGACAGAGGCAGCTTTTATTGAAAGGAAAAGGAGAGATGTAGTTTGTTTGGCTTCCCTTCACAATTAGGTTTTGGTAAAATTAACTTGATTTCCCTCCTCCCCTTTTAATTTTGTTACACATGCAGCGAGAAATCAAATAACAGGCATGTGCCATTCAGTTTCACCTTTGGGAGAGCAGCTTTTGGCTTGGCTGTGTTGGTCAGCTGGTGCTCTGCTCTCTAGGTGAAGGAGCTGAGCATCCCTTAAAGTCGTACCAACCTATAATTTTAACTCTTTTGTGCCCAGAAACTGAGATGTCTCAGGAAAGAAATGCTGCTGTGCCATTCTCTGGGTCTCTGGCACCTTTGTCACAGGAGCCAGCATGGTGCTGTGCCCTGAGTGTGTCCTATTTACTGGGAACACGGAAGGACTTGAATTTTTAATCACAATAATACAATTTGTCTTGCTTGCAGAGATCAAAAGGTTGTAATCATCTCCGGGAGAGAGAATGCAAATTTGAAGTGAGACAATTTTAAGGCTGTTTGAGGTTTTTTTTAAAGTGCTGTCTCAAGCTTTGATTTGACTAGCCCGCTCTTTGTTACCTTCCAGTTGCCTTTTAAGCCTGCAAACAGTAATTGCTGTGCTAACACTGTCATTACATGTTGTTTTGCAGTGTTATTTCCTCGTGAGCTCTTCCTTCAGTGGTTCAAAGAGCATTTAATTACGCCAATTACAACGTTAGGCTGAGTTTTTTGATCCATATCTAATCTGAACTTTGTACTTGTTTTACCCCAAGAAAAGGACCTTTCAGGTGTCACACTGGTGGCATTTTGTGACAGCTCAATGCAAATGGGTGAGGCTGTGGCTAGACTTGGGGGTTTGCCACGGGCTGGGTGAGTCAGCTGTTCGTGTGTGGATTTTCTGGCTGCGGGAGTGCAAATACAGCCTGGGGTGGGGGCAATTGATGTGAAAGAAGTCTTGTAACTTTACTGAGTTCACACAGGTCGTAGGGCACTGACTGACTGGCTGGCAGCAGCACTGCAGACTGGGATGTGGGATCCTGGTGGGCAAAGAGTTCCATGTGAGATGTCACCATGTCCTGGCAAAGATGGGGAGCAGTATCCTGGGATCCTTTGGGCAGAGTGTTTCCAGCAGGTCTGAGGGAGGGGACCTTTCTCTCAGCTCAGCCCTGCTTGAGGCACTTCTGGAGTGCTGGGTCCAGAGCTGGGCTCCCCAGTACAAGTGAGACATCACATACTGGAGTCCAGTGGCACACCTTGAGCAGGATGTGAGAGGACTGGAGTGTCTGAGGTTTGGGGAGAGGTGGGGCTGCTCAGCCTGAAGTAAGGAGGCTCAGGGGAATCTCATCAGCACATATGAGTACCTGGTAGAGTTAAATACCTGGTAGAGAAGATAGATCCAAACCTCTTCTCAGTGGTCCTCAGGGGCTAGGGGAGAGGCAGTGGGTCCAAACTGGGATTCAGGAAATTACATTTAAACGTAGGATAGAACTTTGTTACTGCAAGGGTGTGGTCAGTCATGGCAGCCAGGTATCCAGGGAGGCTGTGGAGCCTCCATCCTTGGGGACAATCAGAGCCAGCTGAGCAGGGTCCTGAGTGACCAACCCGGGTAAGCTGCCCTCCTTTGAGCAGAGTGCTGGGACCTGATGATCTCTAGAGATGCCTCATGGCTTGATTCATTCTGTTACACTTACTGAAGCTTTTTAAATGGCTTTTGGACTGGCGTTGGCCGTTGGGTAAACCAGTGGAAAATGCAACCCTTTTGCAATCCTTGTGCAATTGGTGGTTGCCTGTTGGATGTTGGAGTTGCCAGTGCAACTTCAGTTGCAATTGCTCACATGTATCAAAGAGAAGGAGTCCAAGCTGCTTGCTCATAAAACATTTCAGACTTGGGGCTGTTGGCTGCAAATTGGGCAATGCATTCAAGTTGGGGTTATGTGTGGTAAACCTCTATCTGTGTAATACAAGGGTAGGGAACCTTTTCATTGCTCCTGGCCCAGTAAATGTTTTCAGCACTTTTAACAGGCCACATCTTGACACGCACTCGTTACTGTCTGTATTGTGCTATGCATAATAAAGTAAAACAAATAATATGGCTGAGAGCCATGTGTTCCCTGCCATTGGCTTACTAGGGCAGAGATTTTTAGAGGAGATTGAAACTTTTGCCTTCCTTCTACGTGTTGCCTTGCTCAGTCATCCCTGCTTGTGCCAAATAAAACTGCTCTTGTTCTTGGGGCTTGTGGTCTTGAGGTGGAGGCTGAGGCCTTAAAAGTTGCAGTCTGTCACTCTTTTAGCCCCATAACACACAGTTTTTCCCCATCAGGCTGAGCATTTGCATGTTCTGCACACCTCATCCATGTCAGCACAAGGACACCGAGTGTTTGCAGGGGAGAGACCCCAAACATGCCTTCATTAATTTTAACTGTTGCCTCAAATGCATTCATATGCAACTAGAGCAGTGTCCAGGAGGTCATCCTGCCATCCAGGCAAAATTACAGCCTGCAGTAAATAGGGCTGATTGTGGGAACTGCCTTTCTTGTAAGAAGACATCAGGATAGCAAACAGCTTGATGGGTGACTTTCCTTTTTGCCCTTCTGCAGTGCTTTGAAAGTCTGGGTGGCCACTTGCGCTGTCAGCATCTTCCTTTTCTTTTAGAAGAAAAAGGAGGGTAAAAAGAACTTTAAACAGCTGTTGGTTCAAGGAGCCATAAATGAGAACAAAGCACTTGCCTGGAGATGTGGTGGTGCCTGGACCTGGTGCATGGGAGCTCTCAGAGTGACAACCTGAGGGGGCTGGGGTGAGCTGGAAGTGAAAACACATCCCTTTGGGGCACACATCCAGCACACTGTGGAGCAGCACACCCACTGCCCCTGTGGGGAGCTGCACCTGTGCTGGGCTAGGACTGGGATTTTGCCTTCAGTGCTTGAGCATTCCCAGCAGAGTGCCCTCCCTGGAAGGCAGGATGGGTGCCAGGGGCCAGGGCTGCAGACCTGCAGCTCCCAGCACAGCCTGCCCAGGCACTGAGCCTGCTCTAAGAGTGTAGGAGAAGCTGCAGGGAAGAACAGACAGGCATCTCTGCTTGGTGGAGGAGGTGGAGAGGTGTTCCCTCCACCTCCATCCCTTTTTCAGTCCTTCCTCTCCAGCTGCTTTGGGAGGGCTGATCCATGACAACCTCTGGGCTTGTAGGATGTCAGCTGAAAGGGTTGAGCTGGGATGTGGTGTAGGATGAAGCTGAGCCATCCTGGAAATGGATGCAATAATCTTGACTCTGCTTTCTCCCCCTGCAGCTTCACTTGACACATGAATTATTTAAAAGGAAAGTCCAAACCTCCCCACACCTTCCCTGTTTTAGTTTAGTTTCACCTTTCTCAGCAGGTGAACTAGCCTGTGAGAGCAAAGGGGTTGTGGTGCCTGGTCCTGACTGTGCTCCTGAGTGTGAAGCAACCATAGAAGGAAGATGTGAGGTGGAACAGCAGCTCTTTCCATCCCCTTAAGGTGAACAGCTGTTCTGAAAGAAGTCCAGTTCTTTCTTTTCCTAAATTAATGCAGAAAATAAGGAAGACCAGGGCTTTGCTTGGCAACTCTGATCGTTTCAGTGGTTTTCCAGGATGCCATGCTTTGTCTTCTGTTGATTAAATGCCTATTTATAGGGGGTAAAAAAAGCCATTATGGATTAAACTGCCCTGTTTTTTCTCTGATTACGTAAACGCCAATACGTTTTTAGTCTAAAAGTAAAAATGTTCCAAATGGAATTGTTTATAACCCTTAGGCTTTAAATATACTTAATATCTTTATAGTTACTTTTAAGCAAGAAACAGCACTGGTTCAGGGCTAGTCATTTGCTGGTATTGTCATGTTGCTTTTGCATCTTTAGTGCCTGCCCACCAATCAACTTAACATTGCCTACACCTTCATGGCAGGAAAATGCTGTACCCAGATTTTTATGCATGTATCTGGGTGCATATCTATCACTTCTTAAATAAGGAAAGCAGATGACAGGAGAGATGCTTCAGTCTGGTGTCACAGATACCACTAGGGATTTAATGTGCATTTGTGTGTGTGTGTAACGTTGGAAGCCTGGCCAGCAGGATGAGGGAAGTTCATACCACCTGTGATTGATACTGGTGAGATACATCTAAAACAGTATCCCCTCAGCTCAAAAAGGTCATGGAGAAACTGCAGAGGGTTTAGCAGAAGATGGCCAGACACCCATGAGTCAGAGATACCCTGCAAGGACAAGGTGAGGGAGCTGGCCTTGCTTCCTCTGGTGAGGGAGCTGCAGAGTCATCTACGAGCCACCTACAGCTCTTTGAGGGGCAGATGTGAACACGATGGAACCAAACTCTTTGTGAGTTTGGGCCACATAATGAAGCTCATGGGGTTCAAGGCTGTTCCAGTAGCCCCACTTCCATCAGGAGCCTTCAGAGGTCCTTTGTGATCAGAGCTTCATTAATCCTGTGAGGAGCTCACTCAGACCTCAGGGCAGAATGTGCAACAGCTGTCTACCACTGTGGTCTTGAAGCAAACAAAACCTGATCTGGCAAGCCTGAATGTAGCTTTGTTCTGATGTCTTCTGAGTGACTAATGCCGTGAGGAGGTGGGAGGGAGGGAGGCACGGACGGGGAACATCTGGGTTGTCACTGCATGGCCAAATCGCCTACAACGCCGGCATTCATTTTGGCCACTTGAACCTCCTCAATGTGACCCTGGTTGTGGTGGGTCTAATGTTGCATTTGTTGAAGACTGAGTTGTGGTGAGCCTTTTGGAGGTAGGTAGGGTGGCTCTTCTCATTCTGATCTGAAAGAATGTCACTCAAGAGTTTATGTAAGGGGCTGAAGCATGACGTGTTTTCTGGGCTCGTCTGCAATGGGGACAGCTTTAGGATGTTGTTGTTGTCTGCCTTGAATTTTTAGGCAGGAGGTGGCGAGGAAGTGAAACAGATCTTGTTGTCACATGCAGCATAGACACTCCATTGCAATCCTGGCAAGAATTCCTGCCTCGTGAGTGATATTCACTTTGACCCTCTGTTCTGCTACTGAGCAAAGTCTCCTCTGTGTGTCAGGCTAACACCTGGCAGGTTTTTAGGTTGACTCCCGTGAACATTTCTCAACACACAGCAATGTATGTGGTCAAGAAGGTCTCTGCTAAGGATGTGGTTTTGCCCTGTCACAATATTGCTTGAGGCAAAATAGTTTCATTTAGGGTTTATCAGCTGACGTCAAGATATCTGGGGTCTGGCTGCTTTCATGGATCAGCTGCACCTCGTTAAGATAGACTGACAGCTCCTTCTCCCCTTTTGGCTTGTGGAGTAAAGTCTTCCCTCACAGGATATGACAAATTTACATTGACTCAGTGTGATTTTGTCATACTCTGTGGGAAGCAGTGAGCCCAGAAGAGATACTGCTTCTCTTGAGATTTTCCAGCAAAGATGTGTAAATCTCTTTTGTAGCATTTCTGCTGCTTGCTGTGGCCCTGACTGTGTCATCTTGGTCTCCTGGCTGTGTCTTGGGTTTTCAGGATGAATCTGATAAGCTGACTTTAAACTGAATATTTCTGGGGAGGTAAGAGGATGCAGAATTAGTGTACAACTTGCATTAATTAAAGGTGAAGTTGTGCTTGGAAATACACTATTCAGAGGCACTTAGACTGCAGGAGGACAGAGCTTGGAGGCTCGCCACACTGCTTCACTGAGCAGTGGTGGTGAATGTCTACATGCTGTCCAGTCTGGTGGTGATGGCTTAATTTAAGGCTCTGCAAATGCTTGTAAGACCTTCCTGAATGTGAAATGACACAGTGGAGCAACGTTGGCAGTGCTGTTCTGCTTTGGCTTATTTTTGACTGGTTGGCTTAAACCGTCCTATCCACTGTCGTGGCTTTTTATGATTCATTTTTAGAAAGTGCAAGCGTGGAAAGCTGTCTGCCTGGCTTACTTTGCTGATGATGTCCAAGATTTTCAGTAGCTTAGATATGACCACGGTCTTCCTTCCTTCTGTCTGGAGGATGGCCGCCAGATTGAGGAGCAGCATCATCCCACTGACGCACATCCAGGGAAATCCGGGAGCTGTCTGCTGGAACAGCTGCTGGCTTTTTTTTATTTTTTTGAAGGAAACCAGGGAAAAAAAAAAAAAAAAAGAAAAAAATTCCCCGGACAAAATTGAGCAACAGTGTGCGATACTTGAGCCACCGGTGCACAGACTGATTGTCTCCACCACCGCCAGAATCAGACATTTGATAAGCAAGTTGGAGCAGCACTTGGGAATTTTGAATAGGGTTGAGATGTCCTAGTTTGTGAGGAGTCTTCTCAGGGTTGTGCCTGTGGGCAAATTATTCAGAATAATGATTATTCAGAATTTGAAACTTGCAAATAAGGGAGGAAGGGAAGGATACGTACCGAGGAGCTGCATTTTTATTATTTTTAAGTGGAAAAATTCAAGTCAGCATGCTTTTAATTGCACATGGTGCATTTTAATGTGTTTCCATCAGCTCATGTTGCTGGATAGAGTTGTGTCCATGCAGAGAATCCTCTTTATCTTACCACTTTGTCCAGAAGAAAGGGTTGAGTGGCTGATCTAGTTCTTGTTAAAATCCTTTTGCTGTGTTTCTGGGGGAGCAGCCAGGCAGCAGAAAGCCCAGAACGATGTGAGAGCAGCAGTGAGAGCCTTTGCAGTGCTGGGGCGAGGGATGTCAGCGCTGCAGGAAAGAGGGTTTGTGAAGTGAGTGATGAAATCAGCCACTTGCACTGTACTTGCTAAAAGCAGAAAAAAAAAAAGTCACTCCCTTCTCCTTAACCTCTTATTTCTGTCTCCTGCATCAGCCCTGCTTAATTATTGCTAATGAGTATCAGGGAATTTAAATGAGAGAATTTCACAGAGTCTGTAATGAAATCAGCAGTTGGACAATAGAGGAATAAAATCTCTAATTACCCAGGCTGGGAGCTCAGCTGTGGTAGTATGGCTGTGTATTCAGCAGTGTTACATTTGAGATTACGTGTCCTTCTGGACAGATCTTTAGCTTAACTGGCTCTGTGGGAGGTGACAGGAATCAAGCCAGAATCGTATAGTATGCAGAATAAGTCATGCTAGGAATTGCACATGCAGCTTCTGTTTTAAAGGGGCATTTTGTGAAGCATTTTGAGGATGGGAATGTTTGAATTGGTGGTCAGCGAGGAAATAAAATAGCAGGGAATGTCACTAGGGTGATGGTAGAAACACGTGTATAAAACATTGCAAGCGTGTAAAATACAGCTTGTATGTCTGTTCTAGCATGTGTGCTTTGATAGGTTTATGGTCCTGGAAGATGCATCTCTGCACTTCTCCCAGTAAAAACTCACTCAGGTGAGTTGTCTAGACAGAGGTAACGGAGGATTTCCCTCTGAAGAGGAACCCAGGAGAAGCTGGAAGCTGGAGCCTAATGGGAGAGGACAGGGTTTGGGACTCCTTTTGCTTATTTCTTTTTTTTTGTTTTTATACTGTAGCTAGCCAGCAGTCCATCCAAAAACAGTTGGCTGTATTAATTCTCCCTAAGTGAAAGCTTTACATGGGTGTAACTCTTTCTTTTCTTTGGCAGCCAAAGCATTTTTATTTCCAAAACCAGAAAAGTCTGGGATTTTTTTCTTTTGGTGCCACTTCTAGGTAATGGAGCTTCAGCTAACCCAACACTTACCAACATTTTAAATTAAATTAAAAAAAGAAAAACTGGGGGAAAAGGGACACAAATTCAAACTGGGAAAATGGGACAAGGGCAATGCTGCAGCTGGCTGCTCAGATGGATAGCATGCAAAGGCCATGACATGGTGGGGGATGTCGTCATAATGTTTGAGAAAAAACATGTTTTAAAGCTTCCAAGGGCAAGCTTTTAATGGAGCACCTATTAACCCCTAAACCTTGTTGCTGCAACATGCTGATCTCCCAGAGATCTCCACAGGGTTAGGAAGGATTATGGCCAGATATCAATATTGGCCTTGGCAGCCATGCTATCACAAAATATGTGCATCAGTTGTGAGCTTTCCTGGGCCAGGCAGTGAGTTAAGTGGGCTTAGGAGTGACCATTCCAGCACAGAGATGAGGCAGAGTGGAAGTGACCGTTCTTGGGAATTCTGGATCCAGGTATTCTGGACCTGTCTGCTGCTCGATGCTGCAGGTGGGACTGTGCTGCTGATCCCAGTGTCTGTCAGGAGATGGGAAGCAAGTTTAGTGCACACAGAACCATGGGGTGGGTTGGCTTGGAGGGCACTGTAATGACCATCCAGTTCCAACCCTGCTGCCATGGGCAGGGACACCTTCCCCTGGACCAGGCTGCTCAAGTGGGGGAATAAAGAGGCACTGGAGGTGCTGGTTCAGTGTGAGCTCATGTTGGACACAGAGACTCCATAGAAAGCAAAGCTCAGCTGAGCAGTGAGCAGGTGCCTCTCCTGTTAGTGCCTGCACACAGCAGCACAGGGGGAAAGTCCTTCATGGGAGCTCTTCCTCATTCTTCCCCCTTGTTTTCTCTCTGAGAGAAATGCTGGGTCACAGGAGCCTTTGATGTTAAATCAGCTCTTCAGATCAAGTCTTTTCTCCTTGCTGTGGTTTATCCCCAGCCCCATACAGCCCCTGGCTCACTCCCCCCAGTAAGATGAAGGGAGTATCAGAAGAATAAAAGTAAGAAAAATTGAGGGTTGTGATAAAGGCAGTTCAATAGGTAAAGCAAAAGCCACAAATGCCCACGAAGCAAAACAAAGGATTAATTCCCCACTTCCCATTGCAGGCAGGTGTTCAGCCATCCCTAGGAACGGTGGGTTTCATCATGCCAAACAGTGACTTGGGAAACAAATGCCATTGCTCTGAGCATCCCCTCCTTCTTCCCCCAGCTCTGTGTGCTCAGCATGATTCCATATGGTCTGGAATATCCCTTGGGTCACTTGGGTTCAGCTGTCACAGCTGTGTCCCCTCCCAGCTCCTTGTGCCCCCCCAGCCCCTTCGCTGGTGGGATGAGGAGCAGAAGGTCCATGACTCTCTTAAAAGCACTTCTCAATAACTGAAACATCTCTGTTTTATCAACACTGATCCAAAACAGCCCCATACCAGCTATTATGAAGAAAACTAACTGTATCCCAGCCCAAAACAGCGCACCAGGATGTCTGGCAAGGGATTTTGTCTCCTTTCAGTTATGCTGCTGAGGCTCCTACATCGAATCTTTCCTGGCACCTTCCTCGCAGTGTAGCTGGAGACATTGCACAGGTTTATGGATCCCTACCCAGGTTTCCAGAAACTGGCAGTCTTCTCAGCTGTGTGGTAAAAAAGCCTAGAGTTGGGAGGCAGAGCCAAAACAGCAGATCTCTTCTGAGCAGCCGTCTGCACCCCAGGGGGGACAGGTTGGTTTAGTCTGTTAAAAATAAGTTTGTGCCAGCTCTGTAGGGAGTGAAATGTCCGGGTGTGCAAGCTCTCACATGGAACAGCTCACACAAAATGTGCTTTTTAAACTGCAGCATCCTGCATTTCTCCTGTCCCCCAATCCAAAAACATCCTCTGGGCTCAGCAGGATGCTGCTTTGTAAAAGATGACTGAGTGTTTGAATGTGACTTCACAGCTACAGGGAGGGAGGTGATCTGGGCTTTGTGTGTTCAGCATGAGGAGCTCCTGTGATCTTTTTTGTATTTTTTTATAGTACCTAGAGATTTATTTTTTTTTTAATGCAGGGACCATTTCCCATCCTTGATGTCCCTGGGAGCTGCAGTGGTTCCCTGCAGGGGCTCAGCTCCTTTCGGAGCTCTTCCCGCGAGGGGTGCTGTGTGTGGTCGGCGGGTCTGAGATCTGGGAGCTGAAGGAAGTAAAGTTTGTAAAATACTTGAGGAGAAGTAATTGACCATAATCTGAGAGCAGATCTAGCTATGCAGAGGACAGCTCATCACCATGTTCACAGTAACGGGCTTGTGAACGGAAATGGAGCTGATGGATGTTTTCTAATTATTCCCTTGTGTTGCAAATGTTAGAGAGCCAGCTTGAAATCTCTGCCCAGAATTCAGAGCCTTAATTTGTTTGACCTTTCCACTGGTGCAGACACAAGGCTCTATGAATTGCAGTCATCTTCATTAATTTCTCTATTGTTCTGGGGATGCAAATGAGCCTGTTCTTCTGCAGATATCATGTGGAAGATGGAGATACAGTTCAGTGTTGGGCAGCTCTTCTGTGTGTTTGAGGGGGGATGCTGTGCCATGCCTTAGTGGAGGGTGATCTTCCAGTTCCAGACAGGTTGAGGGACATCCTGGCTGCCTGGAGCTGGAGTTCTGTTTAAATCCACTGATGCAGGAGAGGTTTCTCTCCCTTTCCATGTCTTTCTTAAAAATAGACAGCTATAGCCTTTGTAGACATCCATTTTTACAAAGAATGGTACATTTCGGATAACATATCTCAAGGATGTATACTGCTCCAGTATCATCCTTTTGCCTTGAAAATATTCCAACTAATCAGCCTAAAACCTCTTTAAAAGTATATGTGTTTTCCACTAGTTTATCAGGAGACTTTTTAGGCTGGTTTGCTCTCATGTTTTAATGACCAAAAGATAGAGCTGCCAGGCATCTGCTGGTTCAGATGGATGTCCTGGTACCAAGTGTGTGTGTCTGTGAATCACCAGTGGGTGCAGCAGTAATTTTTGGTAAGTAGGAGGCAGACAAAATTGCTGGTTATGATTTGAAGTCTTGCCCACAGCAGAGCAAGCAAAAGGGATGAATTAGAGACAGGAATAGTAGCACAGCCTTTTTTTCTTTTTGTGTGCAGGAAACCTCAGAGCATATAATAAACTATTGCCATTTTGATTACCAAAAAAGAAAAAAATCCCACCCCAAAAAACTGAAAGCAAAGATAAAATAAGAAAAACCTCAAGCTTAATGGGTTTGCCAGTAATAAAAATACAGCCCAGAACAAAAGGCTGCAGAGTGTTTTTTTTATATCTCGTATTCAGTATGCTGGATTGAAAAGAAATTGGCAAAAGTGTATTTTTAAAGTCCCCACCTCGCTTGTAGTTTCTCCCAGGAGGAGGAGCTGCCTTCGTGGCAGCCAGCAGGAACGGTGGCGAGTATGGGAAAAGACATAATTAGGATAGCATTAATTGCTCTTATCAGAGGATTTATTTTACAACAGCCCTTTAGTTCAGGCTGCCCCACCAGAGTTCAGTGCACTCTGCAGCGATGTTTCTTTTAGTCCTGGGAGCTGTGCGGGGCCTGGCTGGGGACTCTCCCAAATGCAGAGCTGCTTTTTGACTTCAGTGAACAAAGAGCCATTAAATTACACAAACACAAAGCTCCTTCGGGCGGTTCTGCCCGGTGGGACTTGTTTGAATCCTTATAAATACATTGAACTGACGTTGGCACTTTAAGTAAAACCTTTCATGTCCTTTGTATATAATGAGTATAGCCTTGGCCACAGTCAGTAATCTGCTTCCATCTCTCATCTCTTCCTCTCCCTTTCCCCCTGGTTCCGAACGTGCTGCTTCTCATTTAGGGAAATGAGAATTCACTTCTCATTTAGGGTGCTTCTCATCCTGCTGAGCTTCCCCACATCTCAGCACAGCTGAGGTGTTGTGTGCTCCTGGCTGCTCTTCTGACAGGGCAAAAAATTGGTACAGAAGGCTGGTTTTGTCTGGGCACAAATCAGGCTGCATTTTAAAGACAATTTGCTGAGTTTTGGCAAATTGCACTGATACATTTTCTCACGGAGTGTCTCAGTGAGCCCAAAAAATTACTTGTTCCTTATCTTCTTGCTGTGGGTGTGGGAACATAGCACCTTTCTAGAACTGCTGGGATGTTGTGGGGCATTGGGGAAAAGCTAAAGTTCTGAGTCAGCATTCCCTCTCTGCTGCTCTTTTAGACTCAAACCAGGAGTTTTTTGGTCTGCAGCACAGACAAAACTCAGAGGATCCAGCTGTGCTGCACAGCAAAGTGCCTTTCAGGGATATCTGGCCCAGCTGCTGTGCTCCACCCAGGGTAATAGTCTAAGCAAAGCAAAACGCTGCTTAATCCCAAGTCACTTTTTGTGCCCACAGTTTAACTCGGACTTCCTGCTCTCCAACACTTATCCTTCAGGGCTGAGGCTTGGGTTGCTCCAAACCGGTGTCATTACCAAAGCGGCATAAAATGTGCAACCAGACTGGCTGGTGTCAGGAGGAATCTTGTGTCCCTGCAGATCCAGGGGCATCCCCTGTCCACGTTGATGGGGAGGCTACAGCTGCTCTCGGCTGATTCCTGGCACTGCTTGGGGGCTGGCTTAGCACAGGGCTTGACGATGGATTTTCCACGAGGTGCAGCACACGGCAGTGCCCGGAGCCGGCTCCTCGTTAGGAATTTGGACTCTGCGGTTGGCAGAGGCAGCAGCACTGTGGATCCACCGTGGCCCTCAGTCCGCTTTTCCTGCCCCAAAAATTGCAGCACAAGCCTGGAAAAGCAGGCGATGTTTGCCTTTGGAGCTGTAGCTTGTAGAGCACTCGGTTGTGTCCATCCCCCCCCCAGACTTTGCTCGTTTGATCTCGTGTGCATCACAGGCTGTTCGGTTTCTCCCAGGTGTGCCTGTATTAACTCAAGAATTTCAGCCTAATCCAATTTTGCTCTGGAGGGACAAGGGAGAGGTTAATTCCTGATCATCTCCACAGACAGATGATTGATTAGGGGAGAGATGCTTAAGTGGTCCTAAGAGACAGGCATATCCCACTGCAGTAGAAGAGGCTCTGGGGGAAGGATTTAGTCTCCCATCTGTCCTGGGATAGGAATTGTTCTGACACCAGCTCTGGTGACCTACAGTGACCTTCACCATGAATAACTAGCCAGACCTCTTTGAAAAATGTCTGTGAATACTTGGGACTTGGTCTGGTGGGAGATGCTGAGCAACTTCTCAGAGCAAAGCCCCTGTGTCCCCTGACCTCTACACGTACCTTTTGCTACCAGAACTGCATTTAACACCAGACCTTCTCTGATCCTGGTGGAATCTTCTGAAGCTCTGAGATAAAGGTTCATTAATTCAGGACTATGAATGGTATGGATAAGTGGAGAAAGGTAAAGACAGTTGTGTAAGGTAATGAGCTGTATGGCTAATTTGGGGGTTCTGGTCCAGACAGGATGGTCAGTCACGTGTAAAGCAAGTGGGACGCTCTGTGCAACAACTTCCAGAAACTTTATTTAAAGTATATATAATTTTTTTTAAAAGTAGGCTTTACTCTGATTTTTAGCTCAGAGCATTTGGGCAGTAGTATATAAACTTGCCCAATTTTTTCATTTAGGTGAAGCTGTTCAAAAGTTCAGCCACTTTGGTAGTGTGGTGTCCCTGTTTTCAGCTCTTGGATCTTCTTACACCTTTAAATCAATAATGGAAGTGCATTTCCATGTTGTCAGATAGTAACTTCCCAAACCTAGAGGTCAAATATGGACTTTCTTTGTAAGTACCTTTCCTACCTTGTTACTCCTGCTTTATCTGTCATAAACCCTCCAATGGCCAGTACATGTGGTGAGAATTCTTTTCTGTACCAGGCACTGTAGAATGTGCTTTTTGAATGTGCTTTGTCCAGTGGAAGTAGGTGTCAACAGCTCCTATTTCAGTTCTTGTTAGAGTGTTTGTACTGACTATTTTGTCACCTGCCACTGCTGTCCCTCTTGTAGCAGAGGCTGATTCTGCTCTCCAGGCCTGTTCTGAGGTAGAAAAAGTGGCAAATTTCTACTGCTGAGTCAATGGAACAGTGGCACACAGCAGCATTGCTCTGCCATGTGGTCCAGAGAGCATTTCAAATGGAATAAATCCTGCAATCCTGTTAAAACCATGCCAAAACGCTTTTCAGACTGGGTAAGTATTAATAGCAGGCTGGCATGAGTTTCTTGTGGAGTGTCATCTCTAGCTTTAGCCACCTTGGCCACGAGGATCTGTGAGGGGCTTCTAAGCCAAAATCTGTGAGGCTCTTTCTCTCTTTAGTGGGGGAAGGAACTGATGGTCACATCTCCAAATGATGTTTTATGTGCTCCCTGTTTAAGCCATCGATCCAGGAACAGAAAGTCCGTGTTCCCAGATCTCTTAGAAGAGTCACTCTTACAGGATAAGGTTGCCAAGTCTTCCAGGACTTTAATTATCACGCTGTAATTCCATCTGCGACCTTAACAGAGACGATTTCGTGAGTGGTGATCTGCTTTCCTCCTCCTTTTGCATACCATGGGCTGATACATGAATGTTTGCATTTTTGGCATTCTTGATTTTTTAGGTTTTTCTCTTAAAATGAGAAGAGAGGCTGCATGAAAGTCAAAAGAAGTACAGTCAGTCGTCAATGCAGTCGAGCTAGAATTTGCACAGCTGCCAAAATGAGGCTCAGATATTTTACTGGGTGACACAAAATAAATGTTTAATTCATAGTGCGTAACACTTTAAATAAATATCATTTGGCCACCCTCTAATGAGGATATGCTTGACCATTGACACCTCGTATTCTGGCTGTAGTTTCTCTCACTACTTTTTATGGCAGGCTGTACATGTTTTAGAAAAAAGCAACATTCAAAATACAATTCATTCAATCGTGTCTAAAATGGGACTTCAGTTTTGTAACGTTGTGTTTGAAACCCTACATTTAAATTGCTGCCTGCAAACAGCCTTCAGGATGCAAACTGAGCTTAAAACTGAGTTTTATGGAGCAATAAACTACAATGTCATGTACTAGGTGATGGCAGCATACAGCTAGTTTCTACTTTCAGCTAAGGACCTAAAAATTTCTCCTCCATTTTGCCTTCTTGAGAGACATTTGCTTATTCCCTGCATCCCATGCCATGCTGGACCCACCTGCGTTCTGGTTTCCTAGAAGTTTAGCCTATGCTGGGTGAGGGGAGCAGTTAGTTTGTGAGGCTGGCTGCATAAAGGAAGCAAAAGTTTGGTTAGTGATTATTCTTTCTCACTGCTTTTTGTTGCATAACCAGAGCTGTTTCTTGGACAAAGCAGCCAGGAAGGGAAAATCTCTGGGAATAAAGGGAGGGCTCCCCCTGCTCCTGGTTGTAACAGGTGGGAGGGCAAAGGGAGTAGAAGGAAAACATAACCTCAGCCGTTGTAAATGCGGATTTCCTAGGTAAACAGGGATTTGTGGAGCACAAATCTCATGCAGTGCAGTGAGTTATTTGTTGCAGGTGTAGCGAGTCCCTTCTGCTCTCTCCACAGCTGCTGTTTCTCACCAGGCTTTTGTCCTTTTTCTAGGAATTGAACATCTCTGATTTGGGGCAGCCTTAGTGCTTAAGGTATTATCACATTAGCACTGTGCTGTTCTTTCTGGGAAGGTAGTAAGTTAGGGTTCAATGAAGGTAGGAGGAAGTTAAATGGATGTAGGAAGAAGTTAGGGTTAAATGAAGGCAGCTGAGGGGGAGGCAGCTCTTGACCACCGCCGAGTGCTCGGTGGGGCTGTGGTCTCCGGCAGCTTCTCAGATCAGCTCTCCCCTGGTTTATGTCAGCAGTGAGACCCAGATGGTGCTGATGAACCTTGGCTAATTCAGTTTTGCTGAGGAGGGCTTGGCAGGAGATCACACACCTCTCCCAGCATCTTCCCAAACTGCCTCAGCAAAGGGGCTGCAGCTCTTCCACGACGTTCTTGGATGGAAAGTGCTGCCTGTTCTGCCGAGGAAAGCTGCTCCAGAAGCTCACTAGCACCACTCTGCTGTCTTCAGGCATGGCTCTTCCTGCTGCTTGTGTTGCTGCCAGGACTCAAACATCAGGGAAACCAGAATGTTTGCACTGTGAGCTAATCTACTCTTTAAAGATGTTAGATAATGTAATAAAATAGCTCAGCAGTGCATTGCAATTACCTTTCACATTTCGTCATGCTTCGAAAATTTTTGCCTTCTGAAACTAGGGCTGTATTTTTAGTGCAGTGCAATCAAAAATGTCTGGCCAAGAACCTGATATAGTACCTAGGAAAATGGAAATATTCCTTTAAATGTCTTCCAGAGCTGTGGTTTCCGCTGAGTATTAAACTCCATTTGTTATGTCCTGATTACATACTTTGGTCTGGGTGATATATGGCTTGGTTTTATAATTCCATCTATATGGACAGTTTGATATCTTCCTTGTACTTTTAATAACAGACAGCACAACGTAGACTTTTATTTTAGCATGAGGTAAGCATAATTATTTAGTGGGCAAGAGAATCAAGATTACATTCTTTTGCTTGCCACTGAGGCTTACAGATTTATTATTGTTTTGTTTTTTTCTTCATGGTTATGGCCAAAAGATTCATGCTATTAAAACCTAAACCATTATGTCAGAGTAATGGTTTCTTTAACTTGGAAGTGAAGAGAGAAACTGAATCTAGAGTTGGCTAAGTCACCACTGAGTTTGGAGTGGATTTGACGTTTGGATTTGATATCATTCAGTAGTGGCATGAATTAGTGCATCTCTTACAAACCTGCATCACGATTGACAAAGTTCACTCCCCCTGGCATTCTGCAGCATTCAGGGCACAGATTATTAGCAGTGGTCTCAACTAGTCTCATGAACTACAATCTCTTGCTGTCATCTGCTCTTTTCCAGTCTCCAATATATCTCTTTTCCTGTAAGGAAATTTCCAGGGTGGCATTTATTGCACCACTTCCTTCACGGTGTCTGTGCAGGGCTGCTCAGCTCCTGCTGCCACCTTGATCGAGCCATCAGCTCTTGTAACCACACACTTCTCATGGCCTTGAGCCCTCTGATCCCTGTCTGGCTGCTCTCCTGTGGAACACAAAGCCAGCCCAGAGCAGATAAATGTCCTTTCAAGACCGTTCCAGTCTCAGTACCAGTGTGAGTTGTCTGAGGGATGAAGACGAGAAGGATGTTGTGGGTAGGGTTGGGTTATGATGTGGGTTTTTTGATGCTGTGGAGTTGTTTTACTTTCCTTTAGCCCTTTGACAAAATAGAGAGGCTGACATTTCATGGGTTGGGTGGTTTCTCTCTCATGCAGAGTGGACAGGAGGGGCTGCACCACAGGAGAAATCCATCCTTCAGGGAGCCCAGGAAGCCAGACTTGCAGGGAGAGGAGGGTTTTCTTTGACCTAAATCTTAACTCGTTGCAAATAACATTGTACATCTGATAAAATGACATTGTTACTCTGCTAGTAGGTCCCCCAGAAGGTGGACACTCACTCCTGCTGCCAGGGGACAGTCCCTGCTCTAGTGGGAAGGCTTTGTCAGGCAGGCACCAACTCTGCTGGGTCCACACGTTCTGGCCACGTCGCTTCAGTCCCAGCCATAAAATCTCTTTCTTAGAAATCCTTCAAGTGTGAAATCCCTGTCCTCAAGAACAGGCAGTACTTTGGTTGGAAATCAGCATAAAGCAGTGAGCAATACAACATAGTGTGTAAATCACATGTGTTTGTGTACTCACCCCTTCTGAGCGAGGCAAAGCAATGTCCTTGGGAGTTGATGGATTTAGTGGGGTTTGTATGTGATTTCTTTTAATGTGCATCAAATCAGTCACGGTGCTTTATTTCCTAGGCTTCATTAAGCTTGTGGTCTGACCATATTGTGATAGTCACTCCTCACAGTTTGCTCAGTACTAGTTTTAATATCCGGATATAGATTTCTTCAATATCCTGCAATGCATTTTTCGGTGCTTTTCTGGATAATGCTAATACTAAACAGTCTGTGATGCACCAGGCCCCTGAGCTACATTTTAAGGTCAGCATAAAGCTTTCTGTCTCTCATCTTTGCACAACACAGACTCCTGTTACGTGTTGAGGTTTTTTTAGGACATAAAGTACCCGAAAGGAGGTTCTTGCTTAAGAAGTATTGTGAGACAGCACAACGGTGCTGCAAACTTGCCCCTTCTGGTCTGATCTGTCCTTCTCCCTTCTACTCTCCTTCTGTCTTTGCTCCTGTTCTTTTTCATCTGTGGGAAATATCCAACGATGCACTGTTTCCATGAAAGACAAATGCCCAGGAGATCATCCCTGTGTTCTTCTGGCTTAAAGATCTGCAGAAACAAATGACATTCCAGAGGGGAAAATAAAAGTTATCTTTTGAAAAGGTGCCACACTGAACAGATTTGGCTCAATTTATTGCCTCTGTTCCTGTGGCACTACTGAACTAGCTGTTAAAATTTCTGTGAAGGGAGGAAACAACTACTTTGAAAGTCAAGTGGCCAAACTTCTCTCAGAGACAGAGATTTGTTAGTTGCTGATGTGTATTGAAGCACTTCTGGACCAGGTGTAGATTGCTCTCTCCAAACAGAAGAAAGAGCCTTTGAACATGTTATCATTGCCTTAAAAATAAAAAAGAAAACTCTCGCCTCAGGCATTTGACAGGAGGCCAGACCTCAGAGGGCAGCTGAAGAGAGACAGACAGGTTTCTAACATCTGGTTTGGGTGGGTGGATTATATTTGACTTTGGTATTCACATGAAGACGAGGGAAAGGCAGGGCTTGATGAAGAGCACAGTCCAGCAGCCTGCACGACATTCCCTGGCTCTGGGATGGGAAAACCCCAAACAGGGATGGGCAAAACAGCCATGAAATGAGGGTGGGAATCTTGGGGTACATGCAAAGCTCTTTCCATTTGCTTTAGAGAAAAGTACTGCTGGATTGGGCATCCCAAATCAGGTTGTGGCTGTGGAGGACGTCCCTGACAGATGTCCTTGAGCAGAGTGAGAGCTTTCCTCCCACCCAGAGCTCTGGGGTGCCTCTGGGCCCTGCCAGATGAGCTGTGTTGAACAGTGCTGCTATTTCAAGACTCAGATTATGTGTCAGTGCCCACTTTGCTTTCTGACACAAGGTGCAGCCCCCAGGACTGACTCAGCAGTGCCACCAGCTCAGCCTGTTCCCAAAAGCTTGCTCTCAGTAGAGGTTTCCAAGCCTGCTGTTGGCTAGGAGCTGGGAGCACCTATTTGCTCTTGGGGTGCACATCAGAGCCTAGGTTAACTCAGCTCAAAACCACACTGAACTCGGGAACAACCTGCAGTTCAGATGCTACAAGCATATCTCGGAAGAGTACCGAGGAAAGGGCAGCAGAGAGTAGTCCTGTGTGTCCCTCTGAAAGCCCCATTGAAGGGCTGAGGCTCCCTTGTGGCCATGCCTTTGTGGGACAGCAGCAGAACACAGTCCCCATCCATGCACTCTGCCCTCCTGCCTGCCTCTGAACCACGGTGATTTATAACCCCCTGAGGGCACCAGGGTCCAGTTCAATGCAGCTTTAAGCTGTCAGGCTGTAAATTGTCTTGGTTCAGGAGCTACTTCAAAGCAGCCCAGGCTTCCTGCAGCAAGGAGAAGGCTTTTTGGCAAAGCCAGCACAACTCATTTGCTATTCATGAGTCAAATCCCTGAAACGTCCTCGATCAGCAACTAAAAATGGGTCATAAGAAGACAAGGCATTGCTGTCTGCTGAAGGAAGCTGCAAACTCCACTGGCCTTCTCCATCTGTTGGCCAAAGCTCCTTCTGCATTCTCAGGAATGCCTTTCTCTGTGGAGCACACATGAGGTTGCTTGTAGCAGCAGGACCTTGACCGAATGGGCAAACCCACCCAGGAGATCTCCCATTGCCCCTGTCTCCCAGATGAGTGGAAAAATGTCAGTGGAGTATGGGAAGATCACTAATGAAAAATTATAAATTCCTCCAAGCTGCCTGGTTTCCAAATCTAGAAAGGCTGCAGTGGCCAAGGGAGAGGGAAAGGAAACAGCAGCTGGATGCAAGCTGAGGCTTGTAGGCTGCAGGCTGGCAGCTGGAGGGATGGAGGGACCGAGCCATGGTGGCCTGCAGGCAAGGGGCACAAGCTTTGGAAACAAGTTTGCTCTACCAAAACTGCCCCTGTGGCAGCTTGGTTGCAGCCAGCAGAACAAACTGTGCTCCAGGTTGGAAGAAAGACCCAAAAACTCTTTGTACGTGTGGCTAATATTCAAAAGGGAGTTCACTTGTGTTGTGTCATTAGCAAATCCTTCCCCAAGCTGGGGAGTATTTAGGGCTGGGTTTTTTTCCTTTCCATTTCTAATGCATTTACATTCAGCATAATTGCATTTATCAGCATCCACATCTCCTGTTTTAATTTAGAGCATTACAAAGGGAGCAGTTGAATATTCTTTTTGTCAGAGCTGGATGATGGATGGTGAACATCATCAAGGCTTAAACACCCACGTGGAGGTGAACCCCTGGCTCTGACAGACCGTGTGTAATGCAAGAGGCACTTGGTTACAGAGTGCTGCAGAGTAATGCTGCTTGTTCCTTGTCCAAGCTGTGCCAGACAGCAAACTTCCAGAAAACCTCAGACCATATACAGTTAGCCAGCAACACTGTGTGAAATCTTTAACCATATTTGAACGAACGGGCTGACTTGGACACGGCGAGGAGGGAAATGCCAGTCTGCCTGACAGCTCGTTTTAATAATGAGAAAGTTGTTCCACTGACAGGAGGACAATAAAAACTGTGGCTGCCTAGAAAGATGTTGCCTTCCTTCTAGTTCTGAGCATATATGAAGCTGCAGAGGAGCTGGTTGGTCCCAGACCTGTGCATGTGCAGCAGTACTTTTCCCTTCTTTCCTAACCTTTTCCTTTCTCTCACCCCTTTTCCCTTCTCTCACCATTTTTCTTTCCAGGGTGTTGAATTTGCACCCACCCTGCCAACCCTATCCAAATGAGTAATTAGTAAATTACTGCTTTCTCAAAAAAAAGTGACTTATTTTAAATATATTATCCCTTGTGCTTCAGCAAAGCAAGCAATAAAAATAGGTGACCTTTGTAGTTAGAGTTATTAATGCACTATTTATGGTGCTTTTGGGTTACAGGGCATGAAAGGCAAATTCTTGTGAGATTTATCAGCCCTCTGAATGGGCAAAACCTTGCCTGCTGATCTCTTAATGATCAAGCTGTATCTTCTATAACCAAACTGCTGTGCACTGCACTTATTTTAGATGGCAGAACTGTTTGAGGCAGAGACTTTGTCGTGGAATGGTTTTGGCAGTGCCACGTCTACGCTGGATAATGTACATATGTTTTCCAGTGATGAGACAAAGAGCAGATTTTGTTTTTAAACTCAGCACAGAAGAGCAGGAAGGCTTTAAGTCGTGCGTGGTAATGGTACAAGCACTAGAGAAACCCTTGTGCAATCATCATCTCTCTGTGGAAATTCTGTCTGGAGCAGCAGCGTTACTGCATGGTGCTTGTTACCATCACAGCCTTCTAAAGCTCTGCTATCCCCAGGCCAGGGCTCAGCTGTGGATCCTCGTGGGCTGACTGAAACATGTGGCTTCTTCACATAAAACAAGGGTTTGTGACTTTATTTTCCTCCCCTCCTCTGAGCAATTGCTAAACAATTCTTTGGGGGGGAAAAAAAAAAAAGCACACGTTTCATATAGACACTTGAGAACAATGCTGTGCAGTTTTGGTGAGCCCTGGAAGCTGTCACCCTGAGCTGCTCCCTGTGTGAAACAAGCTGGTGATTGAGTCCAGGCCCTTGTAGGCAGTCTTCAAACCAGCTCCAGAAATGGTGGCTCTGGCTGAAAAAACAGATTGAAGAACTGCTCTGAGCTTGCAGGAGGGTGAAAGAGGACTGAGACCCTCTGCCTGTGTCACAAACATTGTGTCTGTACTGGGCACTGGTTCTGTGGGAGGTCTGTAAGGAACTCCATAACTTGTTCTGGTTTTCCACCAACAGGAGTAAAAGGAGACAGTCTTTTAAATCCAGCTTAATTTGAGTTCCTGCTTCAATGCTGGATGCCATGGAGGGGTGTACTGAGATGAGCTCAGCTGGTTGAGCATGGTGCTAATAACACCAAGGTCTTGGTTTCATCCCAGTGCGGGCCATTCACTTACGGGTTTGGACTCAGTGATCCTCTGGGTCCCTTCCAACTTGGAATATTCTGTGATTTCTGTGACTGTGATTACTGCTGACAGCAGACCTGAGCAGGAAGCCCAGCACTGCCTCGTGCTGCCAGCTCCCACCCTGCTCGGAGCAGACCAGCCTTCAGCAGTGCCAACCATGGATAGCTCAGCATGACCCTGGAAAAAGCAGCTAGAGAGCACCACGTTGGAGCACTCGTTGAAATCCAAGCCTGGAAGAGAGATGGCTGTGCCATGCAGTTAACACAGTGATTCATCATCATCTTTGTGCTGTTGTAAACCAGGTGTCACCAGTGAGACACGAGTGCAGCTGCATTGGTCCAGAGTGTTTGCTTGAATGCTGGCTGGTTCTCTGTTTCAGATCACCCCACCAGCTTGAAGTGATGTGCAGCTGCCATCCCCTAGGGACAGGCCATCAGCAATTTGGCTGCTGTTTCAAGACAACCTGAACAACATCCCTTCTTCCAGCTGCTCGCCTGGCAGAGGCACAATGCAGCAGCACCCATGGAGTGCCTTTTGTGGCATCTGGGAGGAGGGTTCACCAGCAGAAGAATTGGAAATGTTGCATACTCTCAGTTTTCTGTCAGTTTTCATCAGCAGATACTGGTGTGGCTGGCAGAGAAGTGGTTTTACCATCAGTTGTTAGGAAAGCATAATGCAGATGGATTTATAAATTTAGTTATAGAAGATGCTCTCTCACTTCAAGGCTGTTCTGGCACTGCAGGTCTGAGGGGCTACAGCTTTGACACAGGCAGTTAAACAGTTGGCCTTGTCTTGGGGATTTAATTTAACATTCCCAGCTCCCTTCTTGCCCCTTTCCAAAAGGTATGTTCCTGACAGAAATCCTCTCAAGGGATCAGAAACAGCAAGCTTGGTCTGTTGCCATGAAAAAGGGGCTGTGGCCTTCCTCATCCAACATGGTTCTGCTTAAGCTGGAAGTGATGAATGTCTTGCAAATGAATCTGTTTTTTAAAGTACACCCCCACCTTTTTACATGCAGGGAAGAACTGCAGCTATTGTGAGGCTGAATCTTTGCCTAATTAAATTCACAGTAATCTCCTGTGAAGGCTCAAGAGAGATTCAGAGCTTTGTGCTGATGTGACTGCCTCAGCCCTGTTTATTGTGACATTGTCTCATGTGCCTGCTCAGGGGTGGAGGTTCCTGAAACATCCTGCAGCAACAGAAATCTGTGCTGGTGAACACATGTGGGCAGGACTGACAGGGAGGGATCCTGCACACAGACCCACTGGAGCCAATCCTTCCCCTGAGCTTCTTGCAGAATCTGGTGTTGGCAGAGACCTGGAGACCCGGGGTGGTGTGTGGTGCAGGATCACTGCTGTCCCCATCCAGTCTGGCAGAGAGGCTGTGCTGCTCCAGCTTGGATTTCTGATGTTGGGCTGATGCTGAGATGGTGGGTGGCTGCTTAGGCTGCAGCTGAAATTTCTCCAAGCAGAGGGTTTCTTCTCCACTCCCCTTTAAGCAGCAGCTTTCGGCAGCCTTGCCAAGTGGACCAAAAAGGCTCATCATCCATCATGGCTTGCAACTCCTACAAAACCACTGGATGTGGAAAGTAGCTCCCAAATAAGAATCTTTGAATTCCATCAACAAAAGTATTTTTAAATGATTACATTACTGGTTCTTAAAAACACATGGTGGAAAATCACGCAGCAGTCCAGAAGAGGTCTTCTCTTCTGTAGACTGTGTTCAGAGGAGACTGCATCCCTCTAACTCTGTTTTTAGCATCCAAAAATATTGGCCAGGGTATCAGAAGCTTTCTGCTCATCATCTCCAAGAAACTCCCCTCCAAGGGTCATGTGCTGCTCCTCTGGAATCTTAACACTTTGTGTGAGAAAGAGCAGATACAGACTTCCAAGGCTGTGACTCTGGCTTTCATGGGCCTGTTGAAATCCAGAATGAAACACAAGTTTTGTTGTGCTCTGCCTGTAATGTGGAGTAAAAATGTGGAGTTGACAAGGAAAAGAAATGCTGAGACACAGTAGATTCAGTGGGCAAGTAATTTGACATCATCCCTGAGTCTGGCCTTTAAAGGAGCAATCAGCAGCGAGTCACTGTATCCCTGGTTTTATTTGGATCTGGGACAGAGGCTGGAGAGGGAGAGCTGATTCATTTGCCCCATGGGTCAGGGCCTTAACTTGAGCAAGGGCGAGCCTTGTGAGGAGCAGCAAGTTTGCACCAGGACTCGTAATTTGGAAATTATGCTAGAAGCAACTTTTGATTACACTTTCTCAGGCAATCTCAATGCAATGACAATTAGTCATTTGCACCTCCAATGTTCTGCTTCTTTAATAGCTGTAGCATAGAACATTTGTTAATATTTAGTGGTATTTTATTTGATTTTGTTTTCTGTCAAATCAGAACCTTTGGGGCGAAAACCTCACAATCACATCCAGCTCTCTTAAGGTTTACACAGTTGAATCTAAATCTCCTAAACTGGCATGTTCTGTTTTATCTGGTTTCTGTATCCTCATTTAGACCAGGAGGATGAAGCTCAGTTGAATGCAGGGCCAGGAGGAGGGAAGTTCTGTGCTTCCTAGCTGGAGGATCTCAGTTCCCAAGTGCCTTGGACTACTCCCACGTGTAGGTTTTGGGTAATGAGATCGTCGAGCTCAGGGTCAGAGGTGAGGTACTCGATGCCAGTTTTGAAGACCCATTCATTTTTGCAGGTTTTCTTCTTTCCTTTGCCAAGCTGGAAATACTTTAAAGGCTACTTGGTTTGAGAAACTGTAAATGAATAAGTAATTTCTAAGCTCTTCTACTTGCTTAAACAAGAAAGGATTGGGAGAAAAACAGTTGTTTAATTAAACAGCTACTTGGTATGGCTCACAAAAGCTTGAACTCCAGAAGTAATTCTCCTAATTCACACATTCCTTGGGAATTCAATGACCTTGAGTTTGCTGTGCTTGAAACTTGCCTTAGTACTTGGCTTCCTTTCTGGAATACTTTGGAGAGGAGAGCAGTGCAGGAGGCACTGCAAGGCTCTCAAGTGAGACCAGCTCTGTTTCACTTAGGATCATGTAAGAAGAGGTATTTGTGTTGTACAGAATAAACTTCTTGCTTCAGAGCATGCCTGGGCTTACTGCACCCAGAGGTCACAGCTGGAGCTGCCTCTGCTACCCCCAGCCATGGAAATTTTGAGTACTGACTGCCCGGGATGATTTTCTTGCCTCTCTTTATGAAACAAAGCAAACGTGAACCAGCAGTAGACGATGAGATTTGTGTGAAAAGTAACTTGTCTGAAGAATCATATCATTTAATGGTGCTCCAGAGCTGAAGGCCTCACTTGCCAGCTGAGAGGGAAGTCTGCTCTCCCAGTGCCGAGTGGTGTTTCCTGCATCCTTTCCTGTAGTGGCTACTGGGGAGGTTAAAGCCATGAAGGAGTGGCCAAGTTCACTGGAAATGAGTGTTTATCCATTACTTCCTCATGTTTGTATCCACCATAATAGCTTTGCCTGAAGGTGTGGCTTCAGTCATGTCCGTGTTTAGCTGTGGGATATAAAGGATCAGGATTTAAACAGAAAGAACCCTGAATACACAGAGTTGTATCCAGGAGGTCTCTACATCTTCCCCTCCAGCAGAGGGAAGTCAGTAGTAAACAAAGCCCTGCTGCTCCTTTCCCTTGGCAAAACTTTTCATCAGTTGATCTGTATTGGTGATGTATAAACTACAAAAACTGGAGATCTGTTGTGGTTAATCAGTGCAAAGTGGCAAAATTGTACTAGTGCAGCTACAATTATTTCACACCATTCCTTGGGATGTGGGAGCAGAAAGACTTCAATTTCACTTTAGCCAGCCAACAGGAGCTGCCTCCTTGCCCCAGCTTTGGCACATCTTTGGGAGGAGGAGATGGACATGAGCATCCTGCCTGGGTTTGGCTGCAGAGCTGTGGGGCAGGGTTGGGGCTGTCCCAGCACCTGCATTGCTCCTGTAGGAGAACAGCTCCACACTGGGAGCCACATCCTCATCTCGTCCTGACAGAGGTGCTCTGAGCTAGGTGACATTAACCATTGCTCAGGCTTTTAATTAGCTGGGCTTCATATTTAAAGCCCATCTTGGGCATTTCGAAACCTGCCTTACAACATGTCTTATCCACGATTGCTTTACGTGAGACTTGTGGGGCTGTATTTTCTGGGCTCTGTACAATCTGGAGCTGTGAGAGAAAGCCCTCGGGGGCTAATCCGTGGCTGCAGGCCAGCTTCTGCATAAACTGGTCTTATTTTTAAAGTGCATTTTCTCCAGTACACTTTTTTTTGGCCTGCAAAAGACTTCTTCATTTAAAACGAAGAACATAACACTCTCTCCTTTCAGTTGGTCTTTTGGACATGAGCCAGCAGTGCCCACAACAGCTGTACCACAGTTTAAACATTCAGTCTCTAATGGTTTGGGGAACATTAGGGTTTTTAAGGCTTCAACAGGTCAAGAGTAAATAGTGGTCAATAAAGAGTAGCTCTTCTTTGTATCCCTGTGCTCTCAGTGCTCTGCACTAGAATAAAGCATGCTTAGAATATAATCATTGCAAAATTAATATCCATGAAAGGTTCTTTTTTTATAAAAAGAATCGCAGAGAAACCTGTTTCACTAGAAGAAGAGTTTGCAAGAGTTCAGCTCTCAAGACTCTGGTAACAGGCATGGGGAATTTGGCATATAACATCTGTGGGAGATGTGCATGTCTTGGGCTTGTGTCATTCCCCACATCTGTGTTTAGTGACTGGGAGGAGCAAATAAATCACATTTCTTTCTCTATGGCCTTCTTCCACCCACCTATTGATGATGGACACAAGAGTTAATTGTGGTTTTGTATCTTCCTTGTGGCTTTCCAGTGTTGTGTGGAGTCAAAAGCCAGCGTGTGCTAATTGGTGATATTTAGCATAGTGTTTTGGACCCAAATATGGTAAGAAATTATATTAGCAGTGATTTGTGATAGTTGGGCCCTTGTTAGTGATTGAACCCAGTGCTGGGGAGCCCTAATGACTTGTGCAAATCAGTGTTGGTGGAGCTGTCAAACGGTGTGGAGGGGACTGCTCATTCCCTTCAGGTTTGTAGGTGTGTGTGAGCAAACACAATCCATGTGGGGCTGGTGTGTGGGGCAAAGCCCTTCTGTGGCATTGGGTCAGGTGTTTACCAGCACCTCGGCCCCAGAAGGGTTAAACTGCTCTGTTGGCCACTGGCCACTTGGACTTTGTGTACAGCACTTGGTGTCACTGTGAAAAAATAGTTTGTAACTCCTTGTACTCTCTGTAGGGAGTTGATTAACCCCTTTCAGTGCCCTTCTTTGTGTTTCCTGCCGGTGTGGGGTGTCCCTTGGCTCCCAGAGGGGCTCCTGGCACACCCCATGCCTGCTGCAGCCTGCTGAATGCGAGGGGACAGGGGGGACACTGGAGTAGGAGAGGGGGAGACTTGGTAGGAAAAACGTTGAATGTGCCAGCCTTGCAAGGCATTCTCCTGAAAAATAGGATTATATAAAAACCTGGCTGCTGTGGTGCTTCTCATTAGCTGCACCACAGGGTTGGCCAGAGCGCAGGGCTCGGGCAGTTGTCACCTTTTTGGCTGGAGCAAGGTGGCTGTTAATAGATGTTTCAGTTGCAAATTGCTTTGTGTTGAAGCCCCAGTAAAGTCTTGCTGAGATATGCTTTATTTTCAGTTTTTGAAGCAAGCTAGTTTAGGGAAGGGGCAGGAAGGATTATTAGAAGGTAACCAGTCTGCCTAAGAGGTTAGTCCTGAGTGGCAAGCCAGAGCTTTAAAATGTGCTTCTTGATTTTAATTTGTGCCATTTGCTAGGGGTTCCTATCTTTACTTCCATTTGGAAGTTTCATAACATTTTCCTACCCATCAGTATTCTATTAAAACTTTGTTGTGTAATCTGAAAGCCTTTCTGCTTGTCATGGTTTCCTCTTCAGAATGCCCTAGGTAGCAATTTTGGAGTAAATGCATTCAGGCTGCATGGTCTTGATTTTGTTGTCTTATAAATTCAAAACAAGGCTTGAAATTAAATCCTATTGTCAATTTTCCTTTAAATAAGGATGGCCTAATGATGTGATTTAAAAATTTTTATCTGATGTCACAGTACTCCTGGAAAAGCCTCTGCCTATAGCTGTTAAAATGTCAGTGAAATTGGTTACCATAACCATTTAATGCTTCTAGTTCTACAAATGCACAGCATTAGAGGACAGATCAGTGTTGTCAGTAAAATAAGTGGGTCCTGCAGTGTTGGACTGATCCCGTTCTTTCTATGAGAAGAACAGCAAAACTTCCACTACAATAAATGGTGCTCACAAGACTGACCCTAAGTGGGTGTGATTTAAAGACTCCTAGAGCCCTTCACAGCAACAGCAAGATTCAAAGTGACCAAAAAAATAAAGCATTATTAGGAGAGGAAACAATACAGGGATATAAATGTAGAACTGTCTTTCGGGTGAGTGGAAGAACGTTGTTTCTTGGGAAAGCATGAGAGGTTCATTCAGTTTGGATAACTCTGCTGGACGTGGGATTAGACCAGCTAACCTCTGCCCGTAGCGCTCTTTTAAATCTTGCATGACTTCTAAAGGGATATTATACATCTCGACAGGCAGCTCATCTGAGGCCTGCCAAGGGGCCATGGCCAAGATGTTCTCCTTTGGCTGCATTGCTGTGCAGATCCATCCATCCTCTGGCCTGGATTGCTCCCAGACAGCGTGCACGCAGCAGGGATCACTTGGGGAGAACGGGAAGAAGGTGAACTTGAAGGAGAAGGGGGTGGGGGACTGGTGGTGACCCACAAAATAAATGTCCTTTCTTTCTCAGTCTGGCTGAAGTCCCTCCCTCCCTCCCTCCTTTGCAGTGATTTACATTTGCTCAGATCAAAATCCGTGCTCGCAGTAGGCTCAGCTTGCTCCGTGCTGTCGGCGGCGATACGCCGAATGTCAGGTTCAGCATGCACACAGCCAGCTTGTTAAGATAGCAGCAATTAAATCCAGGTGTAAGTTCATCCCTGAGATTCAGCGTCTGTCCACAATAATGGGAAAAATGCAACCGAAGGCCTAATAAAACAGGACTTGTGCTGGCTCTGAGCAGCTGGTAAAAGGAAGATTTCTGTGCTGGTGATTTTCTTTTTAGCGCTCTGTTTGATTGCCATCATATTTGAGACATTCTCCCTGGTTCTTTTTTTGAGTTTGGCTTTTTGCTGACCTGTACAGCCCTTTTACACAAGATTTATTGCTGTGTTTCCTGTGGCAGATTGCACTGCCAGTAACAGAGATTGCATCCCATATTGAATGGAGGTGCTGTGTCAGTTCTGGCAGGTTGGTGACGTTTGTGCTGTGACATAGAATCTGCCCGTGGCCTTTTAAAATTTTCATTGTCTAAGATGGTATATACCTTTGGTCTCAAGGTTTTTTTATCAATTTATTTTCCACATTATCATCCTGGTTTGTCTTTCATGATATCAGCTGCTGCCTGAGCTGCTGAGGACTGTAAAGCTGGTTTGTCTGCTTTCCTAAGACTTGTGAATCTAATCTCAGCTCATTATCTTCTTGCTTTGAAATAGAAAATGCCACGTTATTGATGTTTTTATTCTGGTGTACACATGCATCCTGTATTACCTGACTTCTGGAACTCTAGGAATCTCAGGTGCACTTTACTGTCCATTGACATTTTAAAATGACAGCTGTAGCTTTGCATTGCAGCACTTGAGGTAACATATTTGGCATCGTGACTAAAACATTCAGCAACCTGCATTTTTAATGCCTGAACCTGGATTTTTAATGCCTAAATGGCATTTGGATATAATGGGAAAAGTGTTGCCAGATTTGCTTAGCATGTACACGGCATCCCTTTCTTATTATTCTTTATTATTACTATTAAAACAATGGGAAACAAATGAATAACGAGAGTTTTGTAGTGAACACTTCATGGTGTTATTTTCCTGTTGATGGTGCGTTGTTGTGAAGAAATGAGCTTACAATCGACTTACTGCAGAATTGTTTGGCAGCCGGTGCTACCTCTAGAATGGGCTGTAGTAATCCCAAATCCATGATAGATGTCTCTTTCACCAGTTTACAATGAATAATCCTCTTAATTTCCTTGAATAGAAGCTGGTATTGCTACAACCTGTGCCTAAACCCAAGAAGAGCTTATTCAGAAAGCCTTCTGGCTCTGTGAGCGAGGGGGAATTCTCTCCCCGCAGGGTTGCGTGGGCAAACTTTCACAGGGTCAGCACTTCTGAGACTCTGACTTCTCCTCTCTCTCCCCCTCTCTCTCTTCTAGATGCAGCAGCTGTTCTACGAGAACTACGAGAAGAACAAGAAAGGCTACATCCGAGACCTGAGGAACAGCAAAATACACCGAGCCATAACGCTGCACCCCAACAAGAACCCCCCGTACCAGTACAGGCTGCACAGCTACATGCTGAGCCGCAAGATCGCCGAGCTGCGCCACCGCACCGTGCAGCTGCACCGCGAGATCGTGCTCATGAGCAAGTACAGCAACACCGAGATCCACAAGGAGGACCTGCAGCTGGGCATGCCGCCCTCCTTCATGCGCTTCCAGCCCCGCCACCGGGAGGAGATACTGGAGTGGGAGTTCCTTACGGGAAAATATTTGTATTCGGGCGCCGACGGGCAGCCGCCTCGGAGAGGGATGGACTCGTCCCAGCGCGAGGCGTTGGATGACATCGTTATGCAGGTCATGGAAATGATCAACGCCAACGCCAAGACGCGGGGGAGAATCATTGATTTCAAGGAGATTCAGTATGGATACCGCAGGGTGAACCCCATGTATGGAGCAGAGTATGTACTGGATCTCCTGCTTCTCTACAAGAAGCACAAGGGGAAGAAGATGACGGTCCCCGTGAGGAGGCACGCGTACCTGCAGCAGACCTTCAGCAAGATCCAGTTCATGGAGCACGAAGAGATGGACGCCAAAGAGCTGGCCAGCAAAATCAACCAAGATTCTGGGTCCTTGTCCTTCCTCTCCAATTCGCTGAAGATGTTTGTCCCCTTCCAGCTCAGCAGGTCCAAAGCAGAAAGGAAGGAGCTCAAAGACAAGAAGATCAACATCCTGATCCCTCTCTCCGGGCGGTTTGACATGTTTGCAAGGTTCATGGGCAATTTTGAAAAGACGTGCCTCATTCCAAACCAGAACGTCAAGCTGGTTGTCCTGCTTTTCAATTCCAACTCCAACCCTGACAAAGCGAAGCAGATCGAGCTGATGAGAGATTACCGCTCCAAATACCCCAAGGCTGACATGCAGGTTCTGCCAGTGTCGGGGGAATTCTCAAGGGCACTGGCTCTGGAAGTTGGATCTTCTCAGTTCCAGAACGAGTCTTTACTTTTCTTCTGTGATGTTGACTTAGTGTTTACCACAGAATTCCTCCAACGGTGTAGAGCCAATACAGTTTTGGGTCAGCAAGTATATTTTCCCATCATTTTTAGCCAGTACGATCCAAAGATTGTTTATAGTGGAAAGGTTCCTAGTGACAATCATTTTGCCTTCACTCAGAAAACAGGTTTCTGGAGGAACTATGGCTTTGGTATCACCTGTATTTACAAAGGTGACCTTCTTCGAGCGGGTGGCTTTGACGTCTCCATCCAAGGCTGGGGCCTTGAAGACGTAGATCTGTTTAACAAAGTCATTCAAGCTGGCTTAAAAACTTTCAGAAGCCAAGAAATTGGAGTAGTCCATGTGCATCACCCTGTTTTTTGTGACCCTAATCTTGATCCAAAACAGTATAAAATGTGCTTGGGGTCCAAAGCTTCAACTTATGGGTCAACACAACAGCTGGCTGAAATATGGTTTGAAAAAAACGACCCAAATTTTGGGAAAAGCAGCAATACTAATGGCTCAGTGAGGACAGCCTAATGTCCAGCTATGCTGGAAAAGACTTTTTTTTTAATTATCTAATTTATTTTTGGGAAAATGTTTTTTGATAATTCACTTTTAAAAGACCACACAGGATATATTTTAGAAATCATCATTGTTTTCTTACAAAGCGCTCGTTTTGAGAAGAACAAGTCCCTTGGGTTTTTTTGTTGTCGTGTTTTTGGTTTTGAACAAAACTGTGATCAATACTTGCCTTCGAACAAAAAAAAAAAAAAAAAAGAAAAAAAAGAAAAAAAATTGTTTAAGAGTTATCTGATCAGCGGAAATCTGACTTGAATTAGAATTTCCTTATGAACAAAAGATTGTTTCCTACCGTTTCTGTTGCCATTTTTATGGCTGGGATTCTGTAAATGTGGACCTGAGCGTGCAAAGCCGAGTGACAAAACGCTGTGTCTAAATGTTTTTGGTGTGACTGCTACCGTGCAAAGATTCTGCTCCTTTGGTTCAGGATTAGCCATTAATTTTCAAATTGCGTTGAAAATCCGAGTCGCTGTGGCGATGAGAAAGGGTGGTAATAGCAGGAGAGGGTTTGTTTTTTGGGTTTTTTTTTTTTCCCCTAATAGCTGATTATTTCAGTTTAAAAATACACTTCCACTTATTATGGGCAGGCGAGGGAAGGAAGTAAGCACAAGCCGTGATCTGACTGGTCCTTGTAGAAATTACTGTGTTTGATTTTTGGTGCGCAGACGGACGGGATGGTTGGGGAATCGTGGTGGGTTCTGTGCTTTGTCCTCAGCCACCATCCAAGGGCTGAGAGATGCGACCAGGAAATGCCCAAGCCTGAGGAGAGAGGGGAAGGGGCTGGGAAATGGGAATCTCTGGCAGCACACAACGAACAAGATCCCTGAGGAGAGCTTGGAAAGCTCCTCTGCACCGAGTGCCCCGCGCCCGACCGCGTCGGTTTCGTTCAGTCGGTCACGTGATGTTAATGGGAACAATTATTACATTTGATTACTAGTTTTGTTTTGGGATTTTTCTAATTTTTTTTTTTTTCTGTATCTGCTAGGCCGTTAATTTATTTAATATCCATTGTTTTAGGTTCTTGACCTTTCCTTGAATATCTGTTAGTCATTTTAATATTTTATATATATATATATGTGTGTGTAAATATATATATATATATTAGGAATGTATTGCATCTTCTCACTGATAAGGTAGTGTACATCATACTTACAGTAAATGATCTCCAAAGATTACTTTCTAAAATATTTTTTCATGAATCTTTTTTTTTTTTCCCCCTCCCCCAGATTTCTTTTAACATTTTTGGAATCACTTCAGTGAGTTTAGGAATTTTTTTGGTATTCTAAGAGGAACTGGGGATGAGGAGGCTGAATACAAGGAAAGTGTGATCCCTATGAGTTAACACCTAGCAAGGTAAGAAAAAAATACACGAAATAAAGTGCCTTAAAGCCAAATAGGGAACCCTGTACACTGAGACTTAGACAGTGACTGGACATTGTCATTGAAGCAGATGATCTCTTGGGACCTATGTACCTGTAAATATCCTGCTCAGCAGAAACAAAAAATAAAAACCAGTGAACAATATATTTTTCTATCGTATCCTCCAGCCGCATTTCATCTCATTGCCCTCAGTTCCACTTCACCTGCTCTTTGGGAGGTGGAGACAAGTGAAGGAATGAAGAAAACCCAAGGCTTAGGTGGTTGTTGCCACATTTGAAGGGATCTTACGGAGCAATTGCTATTCCAGTAGAAGAAATAACCATTGTTTACACGTGTATGGCGTATGAACTGCAACTAGCATAGAGTCTGTGTCTTACAATGTTCATCATTTTCTGGTGACAGTCCCAAGGATGTAGGTGCATGGAAATCTTTTCCTTTCTTTCTTTTTTTTTTTTTTTTTTCTTTCTTTCTTTCTTTCATTCCTTTCTTTTTTTTTTTTTTTTCCTTTTTTTTTTAAAGATGCTTCTAAGATGCAATAAAGATTTTTTTATTTGCAATCGGAGCTGCTCCCGTCGTCAGTCCATATTGTTCCACCCAGCAGAGGCACAAAGTAACACACCTTGGGAAATAAGTCCAGGTAAAAGGATCTCTCTCTTCCAAAGGGATTTGACCTCTGTGTTGTGCTTTGGGATGGGATGAGTTCAGTGCTTATACCTTGGTTCTGAGGGAAGGGAGAACAAACCCATTCATCAGGCTCTGGTGCTGATGAGCTCTGCCATTCCCTTGTTTTGACTTCTTTTTTTTCCTCATGAAAATGTAAAAAGTACTTCTGCTGCCTGAAAATACCCATAAGTGTGCTTTTCAAATGCATACAGTGACAAGGCTGCATGGTGCCCTAATGTTTTGTGTATTCAAAACACAGTAAAAATAATTATTAAGTGGGTTGAGCACTTATTTTTTAATAGCTCTAGGAGTTCTTCAGTTATTAGTGTGAGGACAAAATTAAGTCCCAAAGCAAGAATCTTAGGGATTGCAGAGTGTTTCTTTACACAAAGGAAAGGGAAACAAAAAAAAAGCAACTTTTATTTGTGGTACAGAAAAGAGCTTAAAGAATGTGAACCCCAAAGAATGGCAGCAAAATGAGGGGAAAATGTCCTGTACTTTTACTGTATTTATTAACATATGTGATTATGTAGGACTTTTTTTAGCCCATAACAGCTGGTAAAAGCAGAATGTATGTAACTGGAAAAAGCCATTTAGTGAACAGCACCCATCTGGTATTGGGTTTTTTCCCTCGGTTGCCACAGTATTAATTCTGTTACCAAATCTCTATTAAAAGTGAGTTTTGATTAAAAGTGAGTTTTGCACCAAGCTTGCAGGCAGCCCTTGAGGTCTCACATCACAATTGATCATTTATTTATGGACTTCCAGCTTAAAAGTAGTCTATTTTAAAGTTTAATTTTAATTATAACCCTTTATGACAAAGTCTAAACACATAAACCCTATTTTATATTAAAATAAGTGGGATTTGCTGCCCCAGTTATAAGGAACTAGACAGAGGGGGAAATCATCAGCTGGTAGGTGCTAACCAAGCCTTGACAAAAATCCCTTCTGGGGCTGGAACATTTAATCCTCAGTTTACTCCAGTTGTTTGCTTCTTACAGAAGTTTCCTTCATGCTGAGAAGTGGGAAAATCATGGAGGGTTTTCCTCTGGGCCACAGAGGTGTGAGAAAATTAGATGGTGTCATCCTGAAAATGAAGGATATGGTGCCGAGTCATGTCTTAATCTATAGAGATGCTTCTCTTTATTAAAACCATTAAAAATGTGAGATAATTCTTACCCTTCTCATTCTGGTGCAGGTAACCTGGGTTGGCTGCTGTGCTGGCCGTGGGCATCATCACAGCAATAAAACTCCCACCCAAACAGAGCTTTGCAGCCCCTGGGTACATGGTGTTAAACCCTTTTCCTTCTCTGGTCACCCCTGGGTGAGGAGCTGGATTTATTGACACTGTTTTCTAAAAAAATTTCCCTCCTGCTCAAGGATCAATGATGGCAAAAAGAAGCAAAGGGAGATGGGGAAAATGTGAGCCCAGAAAGGCAGCGGGTACTCCTGGTGACTGTTGTGCTGGATGTGGTGATATTTACTCTAAATGTGAAACATTTATCAGTAACTTGGCAGAGTCACGGTCCATGGAAGGATTTCAAGTTTTGGTCCTGTGGGCACTGTAGGGGTTTATTACCCAGAAAACTCAGTGACCAGCTCCAGCCCCATGTAGCTCCCCTGGACCTGGCTGGATGGATCCTTTCAGCAAAATCAGCACAAAGTCCTGCTGACCCAAATCTGCTTACTCTGAGTTTTTGTGGAAGCCTCTAACTTTACATTGCAAATCATTATCCTGGGCCGTTTCGCATGAATACTTGCTAAAAATACTCTGCTTGCACAGCCAGCTGTAGTCGGGAGCTTTTTGGAAAGGAAATCTTGCAGAAGCATTAAAAATGGGGAGAAGGTCCAGGCCCCACTGGGCTCCTCCTCTGCTCTGGCCTTGGTGATCCCTGGGCTGGTGGGACACTGCCCATGAGGGACCTGTTTTAATTAATGTTTCTGTACTCAGTGGACTCCACAACGTGAGTTATTGTGCTGACCAGAGCAAATTGAGGGGTTTGATCCCAGTTGGAGCTCAAAAGCCACCTCCTTCCCAGGCTTAGGCAGCCTTGGAGACAACGTGGGCTCCCCAGCCAAGGCAGTGCATCCCATGAGGAATCTTTACCAGCTATTTTCCTGGATTTTACCTGGCTGCTGCTGCCAGAAGCATTTTTATTCCTCACGTCCGAACTGCTGCCAGCACTTTCCCAGGTGTAAGAAATGTGTCCATGTCCTTTCCAAGCTCCCCAGAACCATCTCCCAGGTCTCCTCCAGCCCAGGAATCCTTACCACCTTCTAAATCACTTTTATGAGTGGGGTGAAAAAAATTAAATTAACATCAATAAAATAACTGGGCTGGCTGTGTTTACTTTCACACTTTAATTCAATAAAAACCTCAACTTTAATTGACCTGAATAGGCTCCAGCAGGCTGGGCTGGAGTCTCTTGGAAATTGGGGGTCCCCCCTGTTTGGCTGGGGGGTGTCAAGAGGATTTTGCCAGGGTTCTGCTCCACCTTTTAGAAAAAGAATACAAAAGAGTTACACCACCTTTGTGTTTTAGTGACTTTTCACCTAGAGGGCTCCCAAAAGGGGCACAGTTTAAAGTGGTTCCATGATAAAACAAACTTCCAGTGCACAGAGGCTGGGATATGGGACAGATGAAGGCTGTTTGCAGTGCCAGCATTGGCTCTGCCAACATTGGCTCTGCCAGGGTGGTTCTGAGTGCTGGGGTGGGAATAACATCCGCTGTGGATGTTTCACTCCTGGCTTGGGGATGTGCTCCATCCTTCTGCCCCCTGCCAGCATCACTTGGCAGGGATTCCCCCAGAGCTGAGCACCTGTCCCAGGTGAGCTCAGCCCCAGCCCAGTCCCTGGCACCATTCTTATCCCCAACCCCACTCCTGCTCCCATCCTTCTCCTCATTTTCATCCCTACCCCCAACTCCATCCCTGGCCCCATCCTCACCCTAATCTTCATCATAATCTCCATCCCCATTCCCATCTCCATCCCCAAGCCCATCCTTACCCTTTTCCACCTGGGTTAAGCCTCTGAAGCCCAGCCCAGTTCCCATCCCAGCCAGTTGGGGTAAGCTGAGGACAGGCTGCCAGCCCAAAATAGCCACGATATTTCCTGTCCTTTAAAGCTTGCTTAAAGAAAACTAATTTCCTCTGTCCTTTTCGTAGCAGAATACAAAGCAGCCAGTGCTGCCCCTTTCCCCACCTCCCTCAGAAATCACCTTATTTTTCCTTATGCTGAAGCTGAGAGCCCTCGGTGCTGTGTGGGATGGGGAGCATCCAGCTGGTGTGGCAATGTTCACCTGCCCCCACGCTGTCCTGGGGGCACAAGAGATAGGGTTTTGCTCTAATATATCAAATTACAACAATTCCTGCCCACTGTCCACGGCACTGCGTGTAACGAGGCAGAGCCAGCCCTTTTGCTCTCCTAGCAGAGTGAGCTGTAACATTCCCTGTTTTCCTGCACATGGAGGGGTAGGTGGGGTTTGGACAGCCCCAGTGGTGGAGTCTGTGCACCCACAGTGCTGGGGCCCCAAAATGTCCTGAGTGAGCATCAGGATACGGGATCTTGGATATGGGATGCAACCAGTGGTTTGCTCCTACATCATGCCTTCCCCCCAAAAATACTCAGGCCATGCCCCAAACAAGGATGCTGGTACTGGGCACAACTGTTCTTCATCCCAGGGCCTGACTCTGCACTGATGCCAGCAAAGAAACAGCCCAAACCAGGAACAGGAATCGGTATCCAGCTGAGAATTGAATATAATCCTTTCAAAGCAGGTAAAGGCCCCCTGAGCACAATGCCCAGGGACGACTGTGATTCTCTGCTCTCAGGAGGCAGCTGAGTGAGGGAGTGAAGCTGGGGGTGTGTTTGGGGCTGTTAATCCCTGTTTGCTTCCTTGATAAGTAATTAACAGCCCTGGCACCCGCTGCCCTCCCACTGCTGCTGCAGGGGGTTAATCCAGTCGGAGAGCATCCACTTCCCTCCCAGTGCTGAGCCCCTTCCGTGTGCTCCTGCTGCTCCCAGGCTGGCCTGGGGGAAACCTGGCCTTGACAAAACAAACCCAAAGCTGTTTTCTTGCCTCACAGTCAGCTGCAGGAATAACCACCTGCCAGGGCCCTGCTTGGGCTTAGTTTTATCAGCTGAAATAAAATAGTGAGGATTATGATAGGTGCAGTTCCCCCAGACCCACACCTGGGGCTTGTGCTGCCTCTTTCCTGGGCTCGGGGCTTTTCCTGCCTTTGGGTGTGACCCCATCCCTTCCCCCAGGATGCCTGATGCCACTCACCTGTACCTGCCATCAGGAGAACAGGCTTTGCTGGTGGGAGAGATGGAAAGGAGCACTGGAATCTCAAACTGTTTGAACTGGTGGGAGTTGTTTTAATTTTGGTTGTAATGCCAGTTTATTTCTGCCCCTGGGGAATCATTCCTGCAGCACGTGCAGTGCTTGCTTAATGGAGCCTTGTGCTAATGAGGTTTCAGGCCTGCTGAAGGGGGAGATTTTGTTCTTATTCCAGGGCAGCAACACTCAGGCTCTCAGCTGCTTTTGGGAACAAACCCCCTGCTCCCAGGAGCTTTTGGGACACACACCCATTCCTTCAGACTCTCTCAGAGGTCCTGTGAAACCCAGGTGCCTTCCCCTTCTCTTCCCTCCCCAGCTGACCACCCTGACCCACCTGGCAAAGAGCAGGGATGTCTTGATGTGTCCGGAGGGGTGCTGTGCAGTAACAGCCCCAGAGCAGCAGAACAAAGGCCCTTTTGTGTCCAGGCCTCAGCCAGGGCCCACCAAAGGTTTGGGAGATGCTCCAGCTTCCCCCATAGGCACTGGGAAGCCCATAGTGGGCACAAGCCCAGACTGGCTTTGGAAGCAGCACAGCAGCCAAGGTGTTCTGGTCAAGAGGGACAATGAGGAATTGCTGTGGTTGTTCCACAGGAACAAAGGAAACCTGCAAGGCTGAATGAAAGAATGAGCCCCTTTATAGCTCCTGCTGGGGCTTCAGGTACCATGGGAAGGGTTCCTGCAAGTCAAAGGAATCTGGCAGCTGGAGAAGGTGACCATGAAACCTCACCCCAGCCCTGAGACAACAGGCAGGGAGTGTGTCCTGGCAAGGGAGGGAAATTTTGGTGCTGCCATACCTGCTTCATGAGCTGCTGGGGAGGCACAGGGCCAGGTATGGCGACAGTCTGCACTCATAGCCCTGATTCCAGCTGTGCTCATCACAACAAGCACTTGAATCACGCTGCAAACCCCAAACACCCAGTGCCATCTGGGTTTCCAATAAAAAACACCAATGCAGTGTCATCCTGGGGAGGAATCCATTTATTTTAAGATACATTCTGTTTCTGAAGAAGGATATTTTAGCAGCCTGCAACAGAAATGTGAACCAGAGGGTTAACCTGCCCATTCGGCCTTGGCCAGCCTTGCCGATGCTCACACAAGATTCTTGGGATTAAAAAAAAAAAAAAAAAAGAAAAAGAAAGGTCCAAAATTCAAACTGTACACCTTTATACAGGGTGCTTAGCTGGGGGCACTTTTTACACTGCTGTACATGCTTGGGATAATTAAGTGCAATTGGATTCAGAGCCAATACAACATCCCAGGCCACTAATGAAGATAAAATACAAGCTGTGGTGGGCAGAAGCTGCACAGATACACAGGCAAACTGAGCTTATTGTGTTCCTGCTGCTCCAGAGTGCATTTCCCAAGAGAAAGGAATGGAGCAGAGACAGCTTATAAACCTTCCTGGTCAGGGGGCTCCCTTCTCTTCCACCAGGAATATCTGTCACACCCAGTGGCTTTGCTTTCCATCAGCTCCATCGACAAGGCAGCAGTGCCATGAACCAGCTCACTCACTCCTGGTGCAGCATTCCTGGCAGGTTGTTTTGGACTCCCTCACAGGAATACTGCACCACTACAGCTTACAGGAACCAGAAATGCAGTGGCCAGCCACAGCTTCTTGCTGGTTCGTACACCAGGGTGTCTGTACACAGGGACTACAGCTGAAGTAGCCCCTAATGGAGTTGCAGGGAGGTGGGGAGCAGCCCCACAGTGCAGGGTTTCCAGCAGATGCATTTCTCCTGGGAACAGGGTGAATCAGCCCGCAGCGCCCGTGCTGCCGGCCAGCAGGCAGCCGGGATTGAAACGTGCTCAGGCTCCCAGGGAGGAGCCCACAGAGCTCTCCTGGCTGACACACACACAACAACAGCAGCAGCAGCCAGGGCATGCTGAAGGTGAGGAAGAAATTCAAAACGAGGAAGAACAAACTGGGAATCGGGGGATGAGCAGAACTGCAGCCACCTCTGCCTTTGCTCTCAACTACTGCAGGGGAGCGTGCGACGGAGCAGGGGAGCAGAGCGCTGGCCCAGCTCCCAGCCCTGTTCACACCAGCTTCTTCATTCCCCAAAAGCCCTGATGGGGCTCTGGGAACCCCACGGTGCTCACCAGCAGCAAACTAGACACACAGTCTCCCCATCAGCCCTGCTCTGGGCCATGTCTCCAAGGCCAGGACGCTCCCGTTGAGTCCCAGCACCACGGGCACTACCTTCTCTTGCGCATGCAGGTCTCCAGCCTGCCCAGCTCCTCGTAGGCCTGGTAGAAAATGTCAAAGTCTCTGGCACTCCAGCCCCTCCAGACAGCCAGGCACCGCTCCATGTTTTCATTCTCAAAGCAGCACACAACCGTGTCCTTTGCTACCAGAGCTGCATCCACCAGTGCCCTGGGGAAGGGAGAAGAGAGCAGGGAAGGGCATTACATGGAAGGGCATTACAGGGAAGGGCATTACATGGAAGGGAATTACAGGGAAGGGCATTACAGGGAAGGGCATTACAGGGAAGGGCAT